>JAVFBZ010138888.1:0-11575 GCA_032466195.1 Katharina tunicata
GTTTTGGGTTGTTTCTTTGGGTTGTTTATTTCACAATGTCATTATTCTTTGTTGTATTGTGCTGGACCTTATCCTATAGCTGCTCTGCATTCTGTGATCACATCCCATTAACGTTGGTAACTTTTTTTCTTTTGGAATGTGTGCTATTTTAGTAGAATTTAATGTTTGATCTAGAAAGTGGAAGTAAGAAAACATGTGCAATCAATCCTTGTTTGGTTAAATCGAGAAACAAACAACTGCCAAGTTTGATTTTTATGGTTTCAAACATTAAAAGATCCCCAAGAATAAAATGGACTCAATGAAAACTGATTATAACTAATTAACAAATTAAATTGATCAAAGTTTTTTTTTAAATAAGGAAAAAAAAAATCACAAAAAACTAGAATGAATTAGGTAAGGATTCTGGGAATGAAAACTCAGACGATGATCTCAGTATGATCAATTCCAGCACTGATCATGGCCCCTTGGCACGTAGGGAGACAGAGAGTTTAGAGAGAGGTGATGTAAATTGAGCAATCAGCTGTCAGACTTCAGTAATCATAATTCCCATCACCTCCTTTTCTTAGTTAAACAACATCTAATACACTCATATATTTTCTCTGCACTTTGATCGCTGCCATGTATTTGGCCTGAACCTCAGCATCTATAATGGCAGAACATTGTTAATGATCGCATGCTCAAACTACATAAACAGCAGGCCCCTCGTTTATCTTAGAGAAAACAAATGAAATATGTGGAGAAATCCTGTAAGAAATTCCTCCTCCTGAGCTGGAAACGTAGCAGATTGTCAAAGAAATAGAAGACAGGAATCAATCACCTCGCTAATTTGAATCATTTGTACCAGTTTATCATTGGAGCCTTTCTATCTCATTTCGTTCCGGAGTCTTTATGTCAGGAGACATATTGACTACAGTCATCCACGCTAATATACAAATTTAGAAATCAGTTCCGCAAGTGAAAGGGCAGGCTTTAGGAGAGGGAATAAATTGAAGTGTGTGTGGGGTGATTGTAATGAGGTGCCAGCCACTGACACGGGCTCATGGCCTCACATAACCCTCAGAACATCACACAAATATCACTATTATTGATTACTGCCTGATAATAATCTTATTCACGGATCAGTCTTTGTAAAACGGCTTTCCAAATAAATGAGCTCATTTCTAGAGATTCTTTTTGGAACACAGGCAAGAAAGAATTTCCAGGCATATCGAATTGACAGCCGGGCAGCAATAGCTTCTCTAACAAAGAAACACCGACAGTCCTATCACAAGATTAGGAACACGATTCAATTTTCTTGTTTTCAGTTTGTCCACGCTTTTTCCGTACGTTTATCTGGTAACAAGTTAGGGACGGAAATGTTTTCATTGGTTAGTGATCCGTTTCGCATTGACCCACCACACACCCTCTCAAGGACAATTCAACCCCATTCTGTTCAGGCAATCATTTCACGTTGATGACTTCATCCAAAAAAAACATAGCGGAAATTTACCCAAAAATGAAAATTAACAACTGCCTCTTGAGTTGGTGGCTTGAATGTGTTTTCTTGCTCATAACATCCTAATTCTAATGGCTGACTAGATGACAAAAGAGACTAATTCCTGTTTCATTACAGTTTAATTTTCTGCCTGTTCTCTTTGATAATTAAAACAGTTAATGAGGTATAAAGGATTGGAGAACTGGAGTGGTATTTGTATGGGGTGGTGCTGTAGCTAATCACAGGCCTGGGAGAGATGGGTCCCCTGCTAACTCAGCATCTGTCTGGGCTCTTACAATCTCTGGATACACACATTTACAGAACACCTCTCCTTCTTCCAAAGACTCAAACAACCACTTTCCCACCTCCAGCTGTTCTCAGAAAATTACAACAACATATTATTAAAATCTTCTCAACAAATCTATCAGGAATACTAGAAAGTAGAAAAACATGATTCAGCTAAGAGAGCTTCAAAGTCATCAAAAACTGGAGCCTTGTTAACAAATGAAAGAAACAAGTAGGCCAGGTGCTGTTGAACAACTCAAAATTGTCAGAAGCTTTTTAAAATGAGTTTTCTTGTCTGACTAACAAACACTTCATTGGGACTGACATAGCTCCTCTCAGACTCAGTTCAGTATGTATCCTCAGAGTCAATTGGCACAGATATTGATGTTTTTCCGCCATCGTGGGTCCCCATGACCTCACAGTTGACACCCAGCAGTAACAACATACAATATCACTAACATCCATTGCCTTATTTTTCAATTACAAGTAGCATAAAATTTCATGAAAAAATTTGTCAAACTGACTCCAGTCACAAACGAATCTACATAATTTTGTATAGACATATTAAATTGCATGTCAATTTCAACCAATGTTGCATATGTAAACTATAAATCAATTAGCTGTGCTCATATCAAAATGACATTTTGAACATAATATCAATATCATATTCGTAAACATCTGGTCCATTAATTTTATACGTATAGAAAATATGCCCACTTTAATACAAGAAATATCATTTTATGTTAACATTTAACAAACTGTACCTTGGAATTTAAAAATCCTTAAGAAGTGCTTGGATGTAAAATAAAAAACAGTTACATTTATCTTTCTGAAATAGTGTAAAATAAACATTTTGTTTTTTTTCTATCTCATAAGGGTGACCGGTTTAATTCTATATTAAACACGTTCCAGGGTCGTTGCTGTCATGACAAAAATGTGTATACCCACCTATCACTCACAATGTGTACAGAGTTTTACACAAAAATCCCTTTCAAAATGCTAAAGATGTGTAACAAGAAAACAACAACCAAGTTGAGAATGAGTATTACGAGCAATTTCACTGGGTTTTTAATTTTTAATAGCAAGAGCCGAAATTTGATAAATGAACTCTGGTGATATTAATCGTACCACTCACATTCTTGTCGGTTCACCCGTATAAACCACATAACAAATTGGCTTCCTGTGCACCTTAGCATAACCATTGCCACCTAGAATCTTTGTGCATAATGTCAAATTCAGCATTTATCACAAAAGGCCTTTAATATTTCAATATAATACACTAAATTTTACAAAGTAAATTTAGCTGTATTTTCATGAGAATGTTTCAAAATGTACATGAAGTCACTGATAATCTGTACAGAACAAACTCTTAAGTTGTCAAATAACTTAATTTGTAATGAAGAAGTTTTACAGCAGGTTAGATGTTAATTCAAACCTTAATATTAAAATGTGTAGAAATTTTGATAGTTTTGCATATCTGAATTCTCTTTATACACTTAATATCCTTAAAAATACATTTTTCTTACTTCTTATAATTTACATCAAAGATTTCAGATATAGTTCAGAGAAATTAAATTGTAAGATGTGTCATCAAACAAATCTCGTATGGGAGATAACACTTGTTCAAACAAAAAGCTATCAGATAGAAATGCAATTAAATCAAGCAATAACTTCCAATATATCAAAGGAAGGCTGATATGTATATGATAAATGTAATTTGAATTGGAAATTGCATATTTCAGAATCAATTCTTTGTATGAAGTATTTGCATTGTTCTGTTTTCATGAAAAGGAGATTGCAAACTTCTGTCAATTTATTTTTGGCCGGGATAAAATCTGTCTGTGTAATGTGGTGATTTAAGGTGGAGGAAATTGCTACCTATGCTGAGCTATGAGCTGATGCTGGAGATAGAAGCTAGGCCCATGTCAAGTGACACACAGACAAACAGGCTAATATCAACACATAATCTCAACTCGGATACATTTCCTGTAACCCGCTCGGTGATCACAAACTAAGGCTTCTGGGATTGAATTGCGGTGTTTTGAGATGGACACACTTCGTCAAGAGCCACTTGACGAATATCTCCATGGGATAATTGTTACCGTGATCTGGGGGGAGATAATTTGCTTTTTGTACCTGGGAATTTAATCTGACAGTTCTTAGTGAAATTAGAATCTATATGACTGAATGAGACCACATGGTTATCTCTCACAAATTGGCTGTGTAATGGTTTCCTCTGCTACACAGGATATCTATATCTAAATCTTCAACCTTATAAATGCAAACATTTCCAGATTACAAAAGTTGGGACATATTTGGTTTCAGCATTTTGTATTCAAAACAAACATTTTTCAGGGAGAAAATGTATTTTCTATTTTTATGTGTTTGTTAGATTAGAGTTTCTGCTACATTAAAGGTCATTTAACTCACAAAATTTAACAAAACTAAAATTCACATATAAATGTCTGGATGATAACCCATAATGGACAAGAAGGTGGATTTGTGCTTTTTAACAAAGTATATGATTGAGTATTAATCAGGTGTATAAAATAAGTGTGAAAGTATTAATCAACTCTTGTTATGGGATAACATTAAAAAAAAATGTCTTCAATGTTTGTCTTACTAATAAAAGTATGTGATTTAAAATAAAAATATTACATTCATCTATTTGGCAGATATATCTGAAAATTCCTACAGGTCAAAAATTAATATTGATTTGTCAATATACTTAGTTTGCCATAAAAATCAATCTCTGACAATTGGCACAATAGTGGTCTGCAAACAAGATAATTGATGTTACAATCAGTTCTCTTTTCATATGAAGTACAACATTACATCTCTTGGGAAAAAACATGAACTAAAATGACCAGCTAATGGACAATCAAATATTTAGAGATAGAGTTTACATGATTATGTTAGATGATAGTGAAATGGAATCCGAGTAAACTAACGAGTTGAGTAAATCTCTTATTGATATCTAATCTTCATTGTAGCTGTCAATAGACAGACTCCATTTGAGATCAACCAGCTAGGCGCATAGAGAAACAAGAACTGTTCTTTGAGATAGCTTAAAATGGTTCCAAGCTAACACTTCCGTTATTCCATTCTCAAGTAACAGCAATCACCGGAAATATTTCCCTAGAAAAATATTAAATTTCCAAGCGAGCAAACAATCTGCAATTAGCATCAAATTGACGAGGAGTTTTAATATCTCTTACATTAAAAGCTGTTCACTTAAAATCAACATCTCTGGCTTAATGTAACCCTAACTAGTACTTTTTATACACATTATGATGTCAATTATTATAAGCTCTGGTGGTGAGAAATATTTAACAACATTTTTATCAATCTTAATTATTTTCTAAAACTATTCTACAAAATAAAATGATTACATTATTCATTATCTAAATTTTACCAAAGTATTAATACATTATTAAAAACAATATCTATCCACAGAAACCTTACTGATAATTTTCTTAAAACCAATAGGTCAGCTGATGGTTCTAAATATTATGACGGAAACAATAAGTAATTTCTTAAAGTAAAGAGCTCTTTGTGTTTGAAAGAAAAGGTCTAAATAGCTTGACACTTAGTCTAAAAACAGAAGCCATTAAAGATAAAATCTGATCAGTTAGTAAAAGGGTGGCAAGTCTCCTTACTGAGCAGGATTAAATGGCTGCCCTGTCTACAATTGTCTGTGCTGTTAAATGTTTGAATCCTTATAGAGTCAGGAAGCCAGTTAGCACCCCTCACTTGCACTATTTCCCCCATTGCCACAAACAGTGTGTTGCCCTGAGGGTAAATCCTCCATCAGTTGTAGAGATGGTTAATAGGGAGCTAATCTCTGAACACTCTGATAATGCCAGCTTTTCTCACAACTCCCTCCCAGCATCTGTGATACCTCCACTGTTTGAATCTCCTTAAATACACCCCCATTAGAGTGTTTAAGAGGGGATTACATTGTTAACATTCCTCTCAGCAAACAAATCTTTTACCTTTAAACATGAGCAAATAAATTCTACACTAACCATCTCAAGTTCCCAAACATTTAAATCAACATCATGCCTTTCTCAACCTGGCTTAATTAATTAGTATTTATTTTTATTTATGCCTTTGTTATAGAGGGGAAGTATTCCAGAGGCTGCGGGGATTACCGGGTAGGCTTGAAGAGGCTCAACCTGATTTTCCTACATACACTCGCAACACAAAGTCATCATATAACATAAATAACCTTGAGTCAAACACCATCAAATAAATAACTATTTTATAACTGAACATGCTTACAACATTAAACAACTAATAGAGTTACATCAATTAAAAAGCAGACTCAGTATCTAAATGAATTTGCCCGATGAATTAAATCAGCCTCAGTATGCCCATATATTTTGTTTTAATTTGAATTTGAACTGAATTTGAAATATATAGACCTGATAAACAAAATCAAAATAGTTACAAGCGTTTACAACGTTATCCAATTAATTAATTTAACAAATCCAACTTTGAACAATGATTTTAAAAGTGATATGGGTCAAATAAGTGTTTTGCACTTCAATTTCAAGTGTTTTCTCTTCAGGTTTTCTATAAATACAAAACAGAACTCTAAATGTTTCTCCATGACTGAACCAAGTTTTGGAAATTACCTATCAACATATGTGTTGAATATATCACTTGTAAACATACAGCCTCCCTGGGTACAAGTCATTATCCTACAGCACAAATGTCTAAATACTTCCTTCTGTATGCACTTAATTCATCCGGCCAAGGGTGCCATCAAACAAAAAATACTCCAAAGAACAGATGTGTTGGGTTAGAACCCTATGAGGGCCTCATTTGTCACTATTAACACAAGCGTGCCAATAAAACAAAACTCCATTCAAACATCCTACAAGGAGATGGCTGAAGTAATTTGTACCCTAACTTTACATCAAACGTTAATCAAGTGTTAAACCCTCGGAGACAAGAACTTACAAACTCCTTGGATTTGTTCATAGAAGAAGCATTAAAACAATACAATTTTTTATAGGTTAATCAATATTTCTAATGTTACATTAAATTTAAAAATTATAAACATATATACTTATTTAGTATTAAGCTTCACTCTTTACAAATACTTGTTGACTAAAATATTTTTTTTAGCAAGCATCATAGAATAAGAAAATTTCAGATTAATTCAAATATTCAAAACGCATTTTAAAGAACATCTTTTATAAGCAAATGATGAATAATGGGAAAAGGGTTGATTCACTGGCAGGACGAGGCTGTCAGACACGAAACTGAAACTGACCACTTAATTTGTACAGGTGATTAAGAGCTACTGAGAGTTGATCTGGCATAACCCTGTCTGAGATACAGGCATCAGGGGACTGGGTGTGAAGATAACCCCAGCAGTGTGCCCCTAGAGAGTCTGCTGATAAACCCCCCTCTTCGTCAATGGATTAACATCGAGAATGATTCTTATAGCACATGGATAACAAATCACAGCTAATCCCTTCAAAGAAATGAAACTAAGTCTACTTTATTGAAAGTTTAAATGAAATAGCCATTATACTGAAATGAAAGATTGGTTTGCAGTTGTATCTGTTTTTTTTTTTATATTTCTTGGAAAACGCCCCCTCATAAAAATGAACACATGAATCTATTCTACATGGTTTGTCAAAAATGTTTAATTAAATATATACACAAAAATGTTTTTTTAACTTATTTATAAAAATCAAATTAAACTCGATACCAAATTTAAAACTTTGGGGGAATGTTTTGTAACTCTTTTGTTAAGAAGTGCAAGTAAAAATCTCTGTCATAAATATAAAATATTATGACCTTTGTCTAAATATTTTTTTTGTAAATGAAGAAAAGCATTTGAAAGAAATATATAAAGCTATGACATCGATTCATGTTGACAATTTGCTTGTTGGGATTATTTTATGCAGATGAATGGATTTTGAAACATCAAGGGAATGCTCTGAGTGATCAGGTCTGGGACAGATTTATGACTGAAACAATTGTGCCAATAGCAGCCAAGTGCAAAGTGGCCTACGTATATCTATCAAAGTTCCATTTAATGTCCCCAATGGCTGATGATATGTGATTCTTATTTACAGGAAAGACTGCTTCATCCCCAATAAATAAACTCCTTTTACTCTCTCTGGCATTTGACAAAGACAGGACGATGTGATTTAAATTAATCTCCACATTAACACAGAAAATCCCTGAAAAATGCTGTTCACAATGGCATCAATCATTCACCAACAGATAAATTTTCTTCAATTCCTTTTAACAAAAAGAAAGTTCGGAAAGACTTTGTTGGGGAAAAAGAGTAAGAAAATAGATACAGAGCAAACAGTATAGGTATCCTATAGATAGCTTTGGAAGCAAAACCAGGAATTGCAAATGAAACAGTATGACTCTTGAAACAGTCGACAAATAGCTAATGAAAGTTTATAATATATTTGTCTATTCCTGACAAACACAGATTTATCAGATCACAGTTATTTCTGGATCAAGTATATCTCAATGTTTAATTTCTGGAAAGATCCTAACAATAGTAACTGTCATGTTTGGTTAATGAAATATAAGTTGTTGGAAATACGCACCTTTATCCAAACTGAACTGCCGTTCATGATGTCTGGCGTTTTCAGCTGCTACTTTCAATAAACCTTGGATGTTCAAGAGAAGTGTTTCGATGGATGATAAACCTTGGGTGTCGCCGTTCACTATTTGACTGCCAAACGCTTGAGCGTGCTGTGCCAGTTTTTCATTAGCGTCTCCTGAGCGGACATTTTCTGACATATGTACACTGTCAAGATCTATAAAAAAGGAAGTTTGCATGTTTTGAATTAAAACAAAAATATAGAAAACCTTTGATGTCAAGTATTATTTTATATTTTGCACTATTTATGTTGGTGAAGTTGCACCATCACATACATCAAAATGATATTATTGGTGCGGGTTTTCAGTATCCAATTTCATTCATTTCTTGACATTTCTCTCAGAGATTGAAACTAAATGTTGTAAATACGTTTTGTGCTATATATGTTTGTCAATTTAAAGGTTATTTCACCTTTATTATATATAGCACTGTTAGTCAGAAAAAGGCTATCCCGACTTTAGGTGTTTGTTTATGGTTTTACACATTACCTACCACTTTGTATCAGTCCTGACAAGTTAAACACTATATTTATGAAGTATGTAAAGAGCTATACTAGTCAGCTTGGTAGGAAAGTAATTCAAACAGAACTTTTGGACAAAAAGGCTATAAAGCACCTAGGTATGAAAATAGTGATCATAATTCTTCTTCCACTGGGCTGGGATAGAAAGTGAGAAGGGAAGTGATGTTTTTTTTGGTGGGCGGATGATTAGTGTGTTGTGGATACATTCCTGGCTCTCATTACGTGATCAAATGAACATGTAACATAGTGGTGCCCCGCTACAATTACTAACATATGTTTCTGCCAACTAGAGAGACTGTAAAGAAGAAAGTCAGGAGGAGGATGAGTCTTGTTGAAATTCTGACACAGTCTGTTCACACTTAACACAAGTTTACTTCCTTCCCCATGGCAGAATCAAATTAACATTCTGTGAATTAGTTTCCTTCAGTTTGAATACAGCTGGTGATTGTATTTACTTAAGGAAGCAATACCATCCGCACCAATAATTTATTACTCCCCTCCCGTTTCCTTTGGTAAACTAAATGATTCTTGTCTTTTTATTGAACTAGCTATTGGATGGGCTATTTTACATTTGTCAGGCAGACTAACCAGACAGACTCTCTGGAATGGATCAGTGAAGCTTACAATGTCAGAGTTTTCCGCTTTGCCATTCGACAGCCCCAGGGCCCTTCTGATCCTTGTCACAGCTCATGATGTTTACTTATACCATCTTGTGGCCAATAAAAAACTCATCAAGAAAATAGAAAGAGGGGGCAAATGAAATGGGCAAGAAAATGATAGGGTTTTGGCCTAGAGCTTAGCAAATATCGCTGAGATTTCTATCAATAAACCCATATCACAGGGCGCCAACAGGGGATTTTTTTTGCTCTGTTCTTTCCAATTGCCTGTTAATCTTGCCGAATGATGAGCAGCGTTTAATATCAGATGTTAAACTGGTCACTTTGAAGCACTCAGGACTAGAAGAAGATCTGTAATCAGAATCTCAGATGCGCCACATTTAATAAGAGAGAGGAGAATAGGGTGAATCAATGAGTGATCAGTTTGTATAAGACAGCTGTATCAACTACTTCTGCAGCTCAGTCTGTCTGGATACTCCACCACACCAGGTATTACCATACACTTACATCAATACAGACAAGTCAAAGAGTTACAGAGTTACTGTGTCTGCTGGGTAACACAAGTAGATTTGTTGTGGTGTTATTTTGCCAAGCTGTCTTCCTAGATTGTTTTGTTTACTGTAACTGTTTGTTGCAGGCCATGTTGGGGAACGTGTCTTTTCCCCTTGCACTGTCACAACCATATTGATAAACTTTGAAATGTGACTTTTCTTGAGTTCAGGAAATCAATTATAGACTTTCATTTCAGTCCGCATAATATTTGTGTTTTAGTATTAAACAGGTAGATTACAGCACATCATATGGACGCAAATTGTGGATGTAATTAATGAGAAATGAGAGTGTGGGGAATTAATCACAAGTGGGTATAAATAGAGATGTCAGAGTTAGTAGCCACAGAGGTGCAGAGTAATCAGCCTAACTGTTTATTCCCCTCCATAGACTGACATGTGTTTACCACAGTGTAAAATACAACACATGGCAATGGGCAGAAATACAGCCAGTCAATTACACTACAATTTGCTTCTAAAGTTAATGTTTCTTTTCCTTACAGTCCAGGGCTAATACAGAATGAAAAGTCTAGATTTATAGGGGGTGCTGATCAGCTGCCCCTAACTAACCCCGAGGGAACCATTCACAGGGCACCGCACAAGACAAGGAGAAATAAACACTGGGGATAATTTTACACTCGACTAACTGTACAGATTGTTTTGGAGAGGTTATAGTACTCTGACAATTCCACCTGAGGATTTCAATATCAGTCGGCAATAAACACACATTCATCACATATGTATTTAGGGAGAGCCTGTGCTTTGATGACATTCGCTCACTATCAGACAGTGTCACGTTTCCACATGACATCCCCCCATACAGGACACATTAAATCCCAGTAGAGTAATCGTCCATCACTACTACAAGACCCAAGTTAACTTGTGAATCGCCAGAGTTCTGGAGACAGTTGAACATGAAATTAAACTTCCACACCGTTAAGTTTTCATCTGAGAGTTCCACAGAGACCAAACTGTGTTTGGGAAATTTGATCCAAATGAGACAAATGCAATGGAGAGAGCAAAAAGAATTTCTCATTTTAGAAAAGACATTATTCTTTCGGAGACTGATTGTAATTCCTCTATGAAGCATAATATCTAACAGATTGTAATTGTTTTAAGTCTTTATTAATATTTTAAAAAACTGTGAATATTGTTTTTTTAATTTTCCCATTTCCGGTATTCTGTATAATTATTAAAAGTCTTTCACAAGTCACTCTAGTAATTATTGTTTTAATGAGAATTTATTTCTGTTTAATGAAGCAAATCATTTAGATCTAATATATTTAGTACATGAACTGATCTTGTTGGAAAAAAAAACATTGTTCTTGATGAAGTATTTAATTTGTTGATTTAAGTATGTTTTTAGCAGGTCAATGGTTATTGGTTATAAATCAATATTTGTTGTACTTGATTTCCTTATTGAGGTAAGAAAGCTATCAACTGTTTATTGTATCATCTGTTAATAAATTTGGTTTTCCAGCAAAT
>JAVFBZ010138888.1:27696-44172 GCA_032466195.1 Katharina tunicata
CAGAAGACGCCTCTATGCATTTACAGGACAACAATAAGGACACCACAATAAATCAGCTTCCTGATGCGCCTTAGCTCAGAGAGCACCAGGGCACAGGAGGCTCCCTGATGCGCCTCAGCTCAGAGAGCACCAGGGCACAGGAGGCTCCCTGATGCGCCTCAGCTCAGAGAGCACCAGGGCACAGGAGGCTCCCTGATGCGCCTCAGCTCAGAGAGCACCAGGGAACAGGAGGCTCCCTGATGCACCTCAGCTCAGAGAGCCCCAGGGCACAGGAGGCTCCCACCCAACAACAATAGATGTATGTTTGCAGGTTTGTAACCAGTACCAGATACACATTTCTAGCCAAAGGTTATTTTTTAATTTCACAATAAAAACCTATGTATTTTATAACAATTGTTATAGATTTTCTTCTCCCAGACTCTCTTGTTGTTTAAATAAATAAAGTGTGGGAGGGAAGTGTTGGTAACACCTTTAAAAGCCCCTGTCACCAAATCAAATCACTGAAGAAGAAAATCCATTATTGGTTGAAAATTGGCCCAATAATATATTCAACATAATCTATTCTGAATGTTTTTTCTGTATGTTGAGGAATATATAAATCTTTCAATAGCAAAGAAAAGAAAACATTAATTTTGTGAGAAAAGGAACAGCTAGCATATCAGTATCCTAGAATGAATTCCCAATGATAATGGCTAGCCATGCAGAGGTGTTACTTAAGCCGAATGGTCACAGCTCAAACTTACATTTACACGTGTTCAGCCCCTCACAATGACAACCAAATATTAAACAAACACCATTGACAGAAATATGAAAAAGAGTAATATTTCAAAATAAATGAAACTTAAGCAAACAATAAAACATCAGTTGAAAGTAAAAATTCAATTTACAAGTGTATCGACCACGCTAAATAAATTGGGTCAGTATATGTGTGTATACAATGGGGCATTTATAAACGAGATTTTATAAAATGTAATAGGATATTGTTCAGTATAGTTTAACATCAAATGTATTTAATTCAAATTCAAATTTTTTAAAAGGTCATAGTATTCTTCGCAACTCAATTTTTGTAAAAATAGTTATCAGCACAGTGTTAAAAATATCTGAATTTTAATGGAACATTTTTAAATTTGTTTTATTTGATGAGTGATAATGTGTGACCGTTAAAACAGTGTTAAAAATTTCTGAATTTTATTGGAACATTTTTAAATTTGTTTTATTTGATGAGTGATAATGTGTGACCGTTAAAACAGTCTCACACTTCTATAGAGGTATATAATATTTCAAAATGATTGTGAAAGCCTTTATGTCTATCATTATTAATAGACATCAATTACGCCTGTGAGAAACATTTTCCACAATCTGTGGATGTTTGCACATTGATACTTCCAATATTTGATACGGAATCTTCTACCATAAAATCAGACATTTTACTTATTAATCACTCCGCGATTCAAAAGTTGCATAATGACATTATTGAATTGAATGTTGAGATCAATTAGTTGAATGTGGAGTGTGTTTGAAGCATTCATATGGAATGACACAGACCCCTGAACAATTCAATTCTGTTTAATATCTGGCCAGAAAACAATGTGAAATATTAGTCAGATTCAGTAGAGCATGGAATGTTTTACACTGACATACATCACTCCTATTACATTCCTCCACTTTGATACTGATTAATTTTTCATTGTCTGGCTATGTACATATTGGCGTTGTTGGAAGGGGGCTGTAGTCAGGTGGAGAACAAAGGCCGTCAGCGAGCAGAGGTGGATAACACAAATAACACTAACATCATTTCATTAGTTAAACAACATTTATCTGATTCTCTCAGTGAAAAGTCAGACATTTAGAAAAGCTATAAACTGGTTATTACCCTTGTAGGCCATGTTTTCTATTGAATTCTAACAAGTCCAGGCTAACGTGTCCAACTAGATGGTTCACACGCCACTCAATTAGTTCTGTTGGCTTGTTACAGGACACGGGCTGCCAACTAAAAGATCTGATGACATTCATCATTGAGCAGAGCAATTGTCAATTACTAACCAAATACTGCCTAATAGATTCATTTGCTTTAATCTTCAGCAGATCACACAATCCTACAGACAGATGTATTCTCAAACAATTTCTCTATAAAAGCAAAAATAAAAAATGTACTTTACATTTATTTGTTGTCAATAAATTGATCAATCATCGAATTGATTTCCAGAAAAATAATTACAATTTCAGACCATCTTATTGGTTTCAGCCAAAGATATTTCATGATCGTTTTTTTCTTTCAATTCAAACACGCTCATCAAAATTGAAATCTTTTGGCACATTTAACCTTGTGTGCTGGACAAAATGGTGTTTAACAGGACGGCTTTTCCACCTGACTGACTCTTTTAGATATGAAAATTCATTACCCACAGTTCTCAAACCCCCTTGAAATATATTAGCCTGTCAATCCCATACACCTCCAATATGTTCACACAAGCCAACAAATTTATGCATTTGTTGAGTGGCTCCAATGTAAAGGGACAACTATAATATTATTTAGATTCAGACAATACAGAGTATATTAAAACCTATCTTGTTTCTGCCCCGACCAGCTGCCTGTATTCTCAGCTTGATCAAACCTTTTCACAAGCAATGCTCGAAGGAAGTAGAAAAACAGAAAAGTGCAGAAGGGTTTACAGTCCGAAAGCTTCAAGTTTCCACTCGGCGGGGGCAATGCTCAAAATAACAATGGCCTCCCAAACAAAACCTCACCACAGCTTTGAAACAGCAAAATGGATAGCATTTCTTTTGATTTGCATCAAGCCTTGTAAGAGACGTGTCATTTTTCCAGATGTGTACCTACCGCGGAAACAAGAGCAATGGGCTCAGGATTCAAACTCTCGTGGGGCAAAGAATGGCTGGAAATCCCAGAAAGAGAAACCAGTGGAAATGAATATAGCAAAAATGCCATTGTGTGTTTAGGAAATAAACAATTCTCAGTTTAGATCTATCATTGGGACAAAGTCTGCCTGCTGAGGAGCAATATCTTATATCAAACAATGGAAGAGATGTAAATGGCAGTGCCCAGAGTGAGCAGACAGGGGCCCACTGGGCACACAACGCCCTCAGGCAGAGCCAAGCACCAAGAGAGGAACAGGCACAGTAACAATGGAAGGTCTAGCTTGACCCTAGAACTCTCCCTTTTGTCATGCCATCACACAATACTGGTGACAAAAATCAACAGCTAACACTACAACACAAAGTATAATATAATAGGGGACAGGTAAAGGAAATTTCACCCCAATAAAATAGAGTTCAGATTTTGACGAGTTCTCCCACACCTTCTGTAGAGCAGGCCATGACGAAGGGTGAGTGTTTTAGTAGGGGGAACAGGAAACCTTCACTTAAATCCCACGATGTCAGAGCAGAGGAAAAAAACAATTTGACGAAAGATTAAATCAATAAGCTAAAGAGTATATATAGAAAAAAGAAAGAGCTTTACAATTGATAACTTTAACATAAAATTCATTCAGAGACATTTTCTCTTATTCTTTAACAGCACATTTCCATACAACTTTTAATTAACGGTATTTCAAACTTATTTGGGTGTATAACATATCAAATTCTATAAACAATAAATATTGAACTCATCCAATGTAATCACCAAATGTCAAAGTAAATTTTATTTTCACCTAGCAGATCCAGCTGGATTATTCTGAATGCTTGGTGTTAGTTAGATGGTGCCAATGGGATTTAAAGGCCTGGATGACCACCATGAAAGAGAGGGTATTTAAGCCAGTCAGGTCAAATACTAGTTAACAAAGAGAGGGAGAGATGAGAAGGGGTAAAGAGGTTTGTAAACAAACTGACAAATCCTTTTTTAACAACACCACTAAGGACAGGTATTTGACTTGGCTCTTAACCCCTATGTCACCTGTTGGTAGTATGAGAGTTATTGCGGGTTAGGTGGGCTTGTGTCAGTAATGGGGCCGGGGCGTGGGGCGCAGGATTACCACACCTCAATTAAATCAACCCCATACTATTCACTATAGACAAACAGTATTTATAGAACTTACTTATGGAACACTACAAGAGAAAGTGAGCAGATTGGCTAACACAACAAATGTGACCAAGCACAAATATACAATTAACTACACTATTTAATTCCCCTCACTTGACGCTGGGCAGTGCCATGCAATTACAGGAATAAACACACGCTGATTGATTTGAGTTTGGTCTGTTCAATGAGTTTGTATGTATTGTTAGAATGTACACACCCGGCTATTTGCCTTAAGTTCTTTCATTATCTCGATCATTTAAGTCACAACACAGTTACCACGATCCCCTTCTCCAAACCAGCTATGTGTTAAAGTCACAAATGAAAACTCAAGGTTTACCTACCTACATAAAATTCAAAACTATCACTCTTTGTTGCTGTTTAAACATTGTGCCTTTGAGTGAATTTGTAAGTAAATAAAACAGAGAAAAGTAAACCACGTTAATCATTTCTCAATGGTATCAAATATCACTGTCAGATCAGAGGAATGTACTCTTTTATCAAGGCCCACTCTAATCAGTTTAACCCAGCAACTAACAGAAACTTTGATCACTTATCTGCCAGAATACCTGTTCAAGAAAAAAACTATCTTTTTTCTTTATAAAAAACATAATGTCTACCAAATAATACATTTTGTATTGTATTTTACAAAGTATTTTATGGTTTACAAAATTGACATTTCATGGGACAAATAACTGTTGCACAAGCTTAATTAAATTAATACCATTAGCGCAATGATAAGCATAATATTATCAATCCTATCAATGGGCAAACATTTCGGCGACAAATTAAGCCGTCAAAATAAATTACAGAATTCAAACAGGACAAAACAACTGAAGTTCCAAAAGAATAAAAATAAGAGTTATCAATCAGTGTTACCAGTAATACAATTAGCATATTCATCAGTCTAAATTTAATTAATGGGTATCAGATGAACCTCACATAGATATAAGGTTCTCATAAAGAACAGGGCATATATGTATCATAGTTTAGAATGAGTTTACACAGAACAGCTGAACAATGTAATGCAGTCACAAGCACAAAATCTATTTACCTATGCTAGTCTTTTGTTGGCTGAAGCCACGCTTATCTTATTGAAAAATATAAGTATATTTTGATGTGACAAGTAGTTAAAGAGGGTGATTAGTTATGGAGGTTAAATCTGAATACAGCTGCAATGGTCAGTCATGGGAAAATTAAACCCACTGATGGATTGCTTTCTCGGAACAATGATTTTGATTTCAGGTTAAGCTACACTTAATATATAAGTAAAGCTATTAAAGTCATGGTATTGAAAAAGTGGGAGGTGGTTGTTGGGGGGGGGGGGGTTATGAGTGGGGCAAGATACCCCCAGGGTTAACATGGCCATACTGCCTCCCGCACCCTATAAAATGTCACCCTAACATTTGCTCTGAGAGGTTAACATTATGAGAAGTTAGGGACAGATGCAAGTGAAGTTGGACTCCCATAATCTCCCAGTATGTCCTTTTGTCTGTTAGACTGTAAACAAAAAATGCAATGAAGTTTTTATGGCATAGTTTATCCATTCACCATTCCCTTGGGCTCTGCTTTAATTTTTGCCTCTTAATTGGAGCTGACTTGAATTAGCACACTTGACTGCCCTTACATTTCATAGTGTTTCATTTAAGCAGCATTTTCCACCAATAACCTTAGATCTTTGGGACAGAGAAATCAACAATGGTATTGTTTAAATGAGATATTATGTTTCAATGTGCTCCCCCAAGGTTCACCCTGGGGTCGCTTGGTCGCACACACACATATAGGTTTTACCACCAATCAATAATGATACATGATCGTCTTGAACAAATACAACCAATCAAGGCAAAATTATAAAAAAAACTCAAAAACTTCCATCAAAAAAGCGTCAAAGCCAAAGAAAGGAAATAAAGCTGAACAAAAGCAGCTACATGGCAGCAGTGGTGTGAAGTATTATCACACATGGCTACTTCAGTCAGACAGAGTGTACCTGTGTTGACTGACCCAAGGGAGTTTATTTTACTATAAAAATTTCTTAAATTTAATAAATAAATAATTTTAGAGCTGAATATCCATTAAATCTACACCAACTAATGAAGACAAATATTATAAATTAATGAATGCAATTAGTTCGGACGTACTTTGCATTCATCAAACCATTTAAGTTTGCACATTTTTTTCACAATTATTATGAGCTCTAAAGGTATAGTTGGAAACTGATACCTAAATACAAATTGCTATTGATTACTTTCAGTTTTTGTCAAAAGAAGCTATTCAGTAATTCTTGACATTCAGTGCAACAAAGCCTGCAGAAAAGTGTCAAATAAGTATTTGGTAGTGTAATATTTAAAACTGTGTTATATAGTTTGTTGAGCGTTGGGTCGCTGTGTACCCTTTAGTGCCTTCACTGTATCTGGTGGGCTACAGGTTCAAATCCCCCTGTCCACCTTTGGTATATAAGGGAATCATTCCACTCAAATTGTAATATAAGTGAAGTACCCTTGAGTACAACGTCAAACACAAAGCAAAGCAATTAATAAAATAACATTTGATTTGTCAAAAATTGAAGGAAGCAAATTTATCAATGTTTCTATTGATTTCTATAACTTAAAATCAAGATTAAAAAGTTTTAAGTTCAAGCAAATCTGTTAGAACAGAAACAATGTATGCCAGATGTTGCATAATTTTAAATCATAATTTCCCCTTGTGTGTCTACACTTGAATTACCATTTCATTTAAACCAGCAAGTTTGATTACTCCATGCTGGTTTGTCCATTAGCTACAGAACCAAAACCCTAGAATAATACCCGGAACAGTTGGATGTACAAAAGTTCACAGCCTCAGGCTATAAAATGTCTCCAAGTTTAACAAGATATTCCTTCCTACTCTATTATTATATTCTATTTCATTTCTTAAAATATTCTGTAATCGCTCAGTTTATTCTTGGAAGAGTTTTGAGGTCCTTGAAAACAGGGGGAATGAAGACAAAAGAATCACAACTTAAAGATGAGGAGTCTGGGATTGCGTCTGCAAAAAGAAAGGCTCCAAATCTGCAGATTGGAAAAAGAAACAGCAATTAAATAGAAGAGTATTGTATTCAACAAGATCCAAATGCTGGGCGGTTGGACTAAGAAAGCATCGAGAGTCAGTTCCTCTAGGGACGTAAAGAAAGTGAACTCGTCAGCCATAATCAGTGTTTGTCTGAGATTGTTTCTCCTTACTTTGTCTTTCGCTCATCGCACTTTCCTGGTGACATCTGTTCGTCTTGTGAAGGGCTACACTCTATGAGACCACTAGTCTCACTAACTAGCGAACAAAATATGTCCCTACCAGGGAGGTGAAGGAATTGATTAAATATACAACCAAATAAAGATATTTATTGGCTTAGATGAAAGATTGTGTAGCAAAATAAGTGATAAGAGATTAGATGTGATTAGAGTTATAAGAAAGGCCCCCCACACCTGCTCTGGCACTAGTTTGGTTACTTGTGGGGATTCATTTGACACCTAGACCTGGGATATATCTGCTTAACTATCAAATAAAGAATATGAGCTTGTTTAATGACCTATCTCTATAGAGCCAGATCACGTCTTTAAATACCAGCAGGTCACTCACATACCTTCGTTGTGCCAGAGTTCACAAGATTTGGAAATATCCATTTTAACCAACTTTACAAAAAACAAACACTTACAAGTGTGTTCTATCTCCCGGGGTTCAGGACTTCTAAGCAAACGAAACATTAAAACAGTATGGATAGTGGAAATAGCAATTTCAACGTATGCAAATATCCATTTATCTCTTTGGGCTGACAGTTTATGAAGGATGTAATGTGAGAAGCAAACAATGCTTCATACCTGTCGAGAGAATAAACCGGGCACTTGGCGATGGCTGCTCGACCACTTCCAACACACCAATACATAGAATTAATATTTTCATCGACTCTTCACCTATATTTTAATGCTTTGTCAAAGGGACTAGTCTAGGTTTGATTTGCCTGGCATCCCTGTGTAACTTCTCAACACTGTAGGGTAGAGAGATAAACCTACATTCTCTACCACTCATTTATTTGAACAGACAATCTTGAGCCCATTTCGAGAAGTTGCCCACTACTTCACTATCACTGTTTATTATGGACATTTTTTTATTGTCACAAAGAAAAAATGGCACACTGAGCAGGTAAAGTTGTCAAAGTAAAATAATATGTGTGCATATGGAGGTCATGTGGATATAAAGCTGTCATGTCTAACTAATCTCCCAGCAATTCCCTATACATACATGAGATTTATTGTCATAAAGACTAACCATATTCAGTGAGAGCCAGGAATATATCTTATCTTATACTGATTAACAATGCCTCAAACACCATCTAACAATACTGATAATTCATTGTCAAACAGCGTATTTTACACAGAACTGTTTAAACCATCATCCAATATGTTACTTAATAGCTGTAACAGCACCAAACACTTAGAATTATTAAATCAACATAGACTGCCATTTTGCTGGAGCTGAAGGGCTGTCTTCTTAACAACATAAAACATGTATTGTATTCACATTATTGTAAAAGAATGTGAATTAAATTGGCTTATAAGAAAATGTCCTCATTAGTGTGTATATTTTTTGTTGTTGTTTATCAATCATATTGTAGTCTGATCTGGGGGAAAACCCACGCATATTATACAATATCTGATTAGCCTATAAAGTGAGTCCATGTGCCAAGCTTGTTAACTTTATTGTTTAAAAAAGAACAATTTGGTTGTGTAAGCTGACGTGTTTGTGCTATGCCAAGTGCCTGCACATTGACACTGGAGAAAAAAGGTTCCCACTTTGTAAACACTAGTAACAATCTGGAGTTGTGTTGTGGCTTACAACCCCTCTGCCCTTTAACCAGTCCCTGTTTTTACTACCAGAATCCTCCAACAGAGTGAAACGCGTACTTCTCCTAGATACAAAGAACCACTTGGAGAAAAACAAACATTTGTACTCAACATTTATTCTATTTAGTCTGGCATGTGTTCTCTTCCTTGGCCCATTTAGCATCTTGATGGTTTATGACATATGTGTTCCTGTATCCTTTACCTACTTCACTGCAGAAAAAAACACTCGGCTGAAAACTAATAAACAACAGAAATGGAAAGGTAGCAAAGCACAGTTCAACACAGAAAACATTTATAAAGATCTGTCAAAAATCATCCACAGACAGAAAGAAAATATGTTTGAAAGTGTCTGATGCTCTTTGGCCCTTCATATATACTTTGCAATGCAATTAAGTGAAGTTTCTGCAAAATGTTATAAACAACATACACTTTTAGCAAGCAATGACAAATATCTAGTCATTACTAGGCAAGTTCCAGTGTCACAAAGGAATGTTCCAAATTAACTAGCGCATTTAACACTAATTATATGGGGCCGTTCAAACCTGACATAGCTTATTCCTTGATGGACAAAAGACAGTTTCTTCTTTTTTATCTTTGTAGCCCCGTTTGTCTGACACATTCACTAATGGAATATTATCTTTGAAGAATTTTGTTTGAAAACGAAGAGAAATAATTTAAATTTGCATGTCCTTAATCTCAGGAGAGTAAAACAGAAAAAAGAATCTGACATTATCTAATGAAATGGAAGCTTAGATGTGCTAAACATGTTCTATAATTTCAACTATTCTTAGTTTTTTAACAAGTCACAAATAGTTCCATGTCAAATATATTTATTTTATAATTAGCATAGTTTTCGAGTATGTACATTAGGAACTTTGGAATTCTTTACCAAAAAAACTTATTACTTTAGTAGCATTATTTAGCCTCTGTATGATATATATCTGACAGAGTTAAAAGTTTTGTGGAGAATAAATCTTAGTGAAATATAGGAAGGAGAAAGAAGGGGGACAAGATGGAGCTATTAGAAGACGGGACTGTGACTAGTAAAGCACAGGAAGCAGCTGTGAGGTGTCAGTCTCCGCCAATCATTGAGCACTGACACTCGTACCGTTATAACCACAGCACAAATCATATCCAAATGCCCTCGTGGCGGAAATTACTAGCAAGATTTCAATTCTCTGAGCGATGCATCATTTGTCATGAATTTCTCACCTAAGCTAAACCCCCAGCAATATATTATAGAGGATACAGTTACATTTCTATGGGTTAGATTTCAATCCACTGACATGGCCTTAGTCATTTTGTTCTCTGTTGCCATTTATGGTAGATAACGACAGTTACAGTTGATAACGATAATGTTTACAGCACGTAGCAGCAAGTAGACACAGCAGCATCTTCAATACTAGATGTATTACCGTCAAGAAGAAATCTAGAGGATCTTTAAGAATCAAATCAAACATGACATAAAATGATATGAGGTCCGAAAAAACATGCTTCCATTTAAACCAAAACCTTTGTCATATCCACAGGCTATTTTTGTGGAGCTGTTTTTTTTTTTTCTTTTCTTTTTTTTTTGATTTTATTTACAAAACCATATTCCCAATTTTCCAATGTCTAAGTGATTCTTGACAGTTCGGAAGATATTTTCAGCATAATCCTGTCTAGTTGAATTTGAGTTTATTTGTACTAAAATAATGTAGTTTACTGTGTTTTAACTATATTTACATTGTAAATAAAATATTATGAAAATAATGAACATAAATTTTACAATAAAGAAAAAAAACATAGAAAAAGCAACTTCAGATTGAATTGCCTACGAGAAAAAAAAGAATTATATTCCATCATTTACCAACCACATCAAAAAACTATATCCTTTGTTTCTTTATTGTTGGTTTTTTTATTATTATTTTATGGTTTCTTTATCTTTAGGTTTTAAGAAAAAAAACATAACACTGAAGTAACTTGAAACATTTCCCATGAGTTACACTGGGTCACCCTTATGTAATCCAAATTGTTGTCCCAGGAATTTCAAGTCCCATTTCCTGTACATATAAAGGCGATTTTTTATTTGCAAAAATGTAATTGTATAAAATAGAGCCAGTATTTTGTGAAATGTTTTGAAGGTGATAAAAGTGGAATTAGATATGTTTATCTATTTATCAGAAGACTGTCACTGTATCACATATTTTTTTAATCATCGCAAACTCTTTCTTTCCCAAACTACAGACGAGTGATCTCTATGAAAAGGTGATTGTACAAGAGAATGACAGCTAACATCAGAATGAAAGCTATATCAAACATATATCATAGAGCACAAGACAAATGACAACTAGTTTTCAGGCCATCTCCGCATCACTAACTTTCAATAATCAAAAAAGAAAATCACAAAACTGAATTCCCTTCATATGTGATTTACAATTCTCTCACTCGATTGATTTCCAGTCTGTAATTTTACAAACTAGTTTATATGAGGTTTAAATGCTTACACCCGACCCCTGATTTCAGACAAAGATAAGCAGAAAACATATAAAAATACAAATAAGTGCTTTTGACACATACAGAAAGCGGATTGTTAAACTGAGTAGGGTAAGATTCATTCAACCTAAACATGTTAAATTCAGTCAACTTAGAAATACTTTTTGATAAGTGGCACAAAGCTTTTGGTGTATTGCGAATTCTAAAGCCAAGTGAAGAAAATTGGACGAGTGTAATTCAATACCATTAAATCACCACATGTACACCTCATCAAAAACATACAGCCTATTCTTCTTCAACATTTCTCACCGAAATACTATAACATCATTTCAATCCACATCAAAAAATTCTTTCAAATTTGTTTTGCCTTTGACGCAAACAACCAAGCAGATTTAGAGAAAGGCAATAAAAATGGGTATGAATCAAGAAATGGTGTTGAACTGTTCCATCAAAAACCTGTTAACATTCCTAACAATATTTCAATGTACTTTTGTTAAAAAGTATCATCTCTTGGATCAGCTAGCTTTAACCTCAAAACTGAGAAAAATAATTCTCATATAAAACGAAACTTGATATGGCCTGAGAATGTGCACATTAAAAGCAGAGAGAAAAAGACAGCATAATTTTAGCTTTCAGTTTTAATATTAGAAAGGCTAAATGAGTTGAATCTGTAGCTATCTTGTCGGATCGTAACATATGACAATAGTATTTTAAATAATGTGAGTATGGTGATGTTGTCAGAGTTTCTCATAATTCATTTCCATAATGGTATTTCAAGCTTCATAGATCTGATGACTCTAATCAAATTTTCTCACTTCATTTAAAGGAAATTTAGAGCTACTAGAATCTGAAAATAGTTGAATGTGTTCAGGTTATCAAATAATTTAAAACATTGTAATCATCTTACTTTTAATACTCATTTTTAGAACAGATTTCTTTAATTCAGTTACAGTTATTAAGAGTATTAAAACAAATCACAAAATTGTAACATGACAGAATTAATTCAGAGTAAATTAGTTCCGCCCAGATTTAATACGGAACACTATTAAACTTAATCTTGACAGTTGTACAGCATAAAAATTAATATTTCAAATAAATCAGAATTGCCACTTATAAATAACCAGGTCAACTTCATCGATTTAATATTTTTAGGGTTTACTAACAAGATTTTGTAAAAAAAAAAGTCTGTAAATAAATGGTATTAAAAATTAAACTTTTAGACGAAATATACCAAGTTCAAGTATTGTTGTCCTATGTAGATTATGGCCTATGGCAATACAGGCAAACTATTCTGTTTAAAAAATGTAATTAAGTAGCCCACATTTATCCTTTTGAATTAAGTCTAAAGTAGAAAAATATAAATTTGTTAATATGTCTCTAATAGTCATTTAAGTTTTGAGACATGTCATATATCTTCGTAATTTGAAAGACAAATGTTGTAATCAAAGTGACACTATTACTACAATAAAAGACAGTTCACCCATCTGTGTTTAAACAGGGACACAAAGGGGGTTAAAAGTGACACCTATTTCAGGTGGGCTGTGTCTTAATCACCTGGGAATCATAATGACATCATCACTAATAGATTGCATAAGACTCATCAACATAGCCTAATCTGTATTACATGTGTAGTGTTTATTAAACGGCCTGGCCACATTGGTCTATGTACAGAGAGATTAGACAAAGATTACCTAAGTGATTTACACAACATAGATACCTATCATGGACAGTCAAATAGAACGATTTCTGCTCAAGTTCTAGGCATTCTAGTATTCTCTTAAACTTTCTTTGCAAACATGAATACCGTGTAATTTATAAGTTATATTTTGATAATTTTCCACCACTGTCAAATAGTTTATTCACTTCCCTGTTAGATGATTGATACATCAAATGATTGATTGATTGATTGATTGATTGATCGACTGATTTATTTATTTAAAAAAATGACAGAGAGATATGAAAGTTAATTCTCAAAAAACACTAGATACTTGTTTTAGTAAGACATAGCATGTGACACATTCATTTAATATATGAAAAGATATATATACCACTTTCTTAAATTAGTTTATTGGTTGCTTTGTTTGATAATTGAACAAAATATGACTTATTTAAACATTATAAAACCGCATTTTCGTCAAGAAATCAGAATGAGCTGTATAGAGACATATATAAAGTTATTCTAGAAAATGATGAAAGGTGTGGCTTACCTGGAGTTGGTACAATCTTCATAGAGAACATCAAAATCTTTACAGGAGAGAAGTTTACAGCGGTTCACCCCTGGCTGTATCGCCCCGAGTCCTCGTAATATACGCACTTGTTCAACGTTGCACACAACAGGTAATATGTCAAGACGTTTGAGTTTGGTGTAAACGGTATGTAAGCCCCCAACAAGGTGCTTGAGGAAAAGTTCGAAGGCCTGAGGCAGGCATATCAACTCTTGTCCATCCACAACAAATGCTGCTACTTTGGCTCCTCGATATTCGATCAACTTACACACGTTATTTTCGGGGTTCGATGGCATCGGTGGTGGTGAGCTGTATGTTGTACTTTTCACGGCCTGCATCTTACACGTCAAAATGTTGTTGTTATTAATGTTGAGGTTATGAGGCGCGTGGTGGATGGGGAACGAGACGGGTGTATGGGCGATGGGTGGCGAAGAACTGCCTACACCCACGGGGACGACCCCTCCCTGGACGGGCGGACTGCTAGGCTGGGACGGAGCCGAGGACACCATTTCTCCCTGGCTATGCGCAGGGCCGAGAGGAGAATCCATCGTTCAATGCAAAAAAATACCCTGCTCAGTTACTTTTACAAAGCAAAAGAGCACGCGGCGTTGTGTGATCAGTGTGTAGTGCTATGAACAGAAGGCGTGTTTTTAGAATGATCCGCCAATCGGAATTATGCTCATTACCGGGCCAGTGTCCAAGCTCTCTCTCACTGCGATAAGTCGACTGGCAAACCACCTAAACAAATCTCATAAAATACACATCACTTTACAGCCAAATCCAAGGTGCATGCGCAAACACAGAGACACTGACTGGTTGAGGATAGAGAGAAGTCATTAAAACAAACTTATCTGCGGGGTTATAATTCTGCCTGTGGAGTGTAGCTAATAATTATGGTGGGCTAACAGTGGGGTACTTTGTTCCGCGGGGCAGACAGAGACTGACGATAGATCGTTGATGATACCAGCTGATAACATCACTGATCACAACAACCCAACAATTTCATTTTCCGATCGCTGTACAAAAAAATAATAATAATAAAATCTCACATAAACGCCAAAACACAAACACGCCCTATGAAAAGTAAACCCATTTAAAAAGTAACAATTGTGCGTATTAAAGCAGGTATGTCATATAATTCGTTGATAAATGTGTATTGATTTTAACGATCGTTGTGATGATCGTGAAAACTGTTAAAAACTCTCTTAAAACAAGTACTGATCGAAAATCTTTTTTTAGTCTCGAGCAAAAATAAAATAAAAAAATATTGGACCTGAACACCGTAATTCGTGTTTTTGTTTGGTTTTTTTTTTAGAGAAAAAAAAATCGAATTCACAAGACTGCATATTATTATCTTCCGGTGAAAGTAGGACCAGTACAACTAATGCGCCTTACAGTTGGCCCAAATAACTCGCGCCCTCCATTCTGTTCAAATCATAAAAATGATATAACTTCATTAAACTATTGATTCATTTCGATCAGATAAGAAGGCACTTTGAGGTGAATAGGTACACAAATGAGACGAATGCTATAGGCCTACTACATGTACGATCAGTCACCTGTAGGCCTATAAAAAGATCAAAACACGGGCGATGTTTTTAGACGTTGCTGTTCTTTATGTAATAGACGCAGCATCCTTTAAAGAATGGATAATCTTCTATTTTTTTTTTTTGTGGTGATACTGATGTTTTCCATGTTTGATGCTTATATGTGCATGATTGCAATTGAAGATACATTTGAAGATACCGTATATGTACCTTTAAATGGACAAACTCCAAGGGAGCATCTGATTGTGTACAGCATATCAACATTCTTTGTATGTATTGAACAAAGTGTATACGTATTATAACAACCTCGACAAACATGTCGAATTCTAACGAATATTACCCCCAAAAGATAGGAAATATTTTTGGTCACACAAACAGCATGATCGAGGCCTATCTCTCGTTAGCTGATCGTAATTAAACTTTAGGCTTAACGTTACTTGTTATGTCCGAGTAACAAATTCCATACCCATGGAATTACATGTCTGTCTGTAATAATTGTATCCAATAAGCCAGCAGAGGGAGATGAATGCATACAGTCTTCTGGCCAATTAGATATATCAATTGTACAGGCGTTTTACAGGATTCCATGGGCGATTCCTTAACCAATTTCATCAAGGAAATTTTGAATTTTGTTACTCCATTTTATAGTTTTTAAATATTGGATTGAATAGATATGGTTTTATGATGACATTTACAAGAGAGAAGACTTAGGGGTAAACGTTAGCAAGCCTGTATTACAGACTGTCACAGTCCGCAAGATCGCCCAGATGTAGAGGCACCTGCGTCTCGTGCCACGCTAATCGAAAAATGATGTTACAAAATGTTGACCATAGTAAATAAACGGGAAAGCAGAAGGATTCACAGATTTTGATCGTGCCACTTCATGGCGCTGTTATACTGATGGATATTTAAAGGAAAATATCTGTGTGTCGTTTTTAACTTCCTTTATACTGGACCATGCGCGCTTATCTTGCAACAATACACGACACGCGTTATATGTATAAGCGAAACTTAATAGCAGGCAGGCGGCGTTCGCGTGGTCACCATATTTGAATGCATGCAACATTCAAACGCCAATTCGGTTTATTTTGTTAATACTTGTCAGTGCTACCACTGCCTTTATTACTTATAGAACTGCGTATAACTGTTTTGGTAATCTAATAGCGTTTGTTTCCGATATGAAAGATCTTGTACCGTCTCGAAATAATTCAAGATGCCTATATATTTTTGTTAAGAGTAATAACTCTGGCACAGGGATATCGACTAATTAAAACCGATAAATCATCTCATGTTCTAGATAAATTCTCAGAGACAAGTTTCTA
>JAVFBZ010138900.1:0-21942 GCA_032466195.1 Katharina tunicata
CTCGTGTACAGTGAAATGGGAAAGGCACATCATTGCCAGAATTGCAGCTTTAAATACCCATCACCACCCCAGTATTTGCCCCAAGTGTGATTGGCATTGGTCAAAATCTGAATATTTCATGTCGCTTAACATGAATTTCCACCGAAACGCGCCACAACGTGTGTTATTTTTTTGTCAGTGTAGTTGGCCATGTTGTCCCATTCCAGATGCATTGAGAAACATAATCATCCATGGCAATTGTACACAATAAACGATATTTCTTAAAAATTCTACACTTTCTTGTGACATTTCACCTATGCGTTTCTTTTTTGACAGAGTATAGATTAGAATATGAGATAATTTATCGACTTTAATTAGTCGATAGCCCTGTGCCAGTGTGATTACTCTTGACAAACATATAATTAAAGAGTCAATCTAGTCTCCTTGTCTGTTTAATGTATACTTCACGATCTTGATGTTTCACTCTCTGAAGCTAATGTGGGTTGTAATGTAGCTGGTACTTTTGCCAGTCATTTGATATATGCTGATGACTTGTGTTTGTTATGTCCTTCAGCCAAAGCTGTTCAATCTCTGTTGAACATATGTGAGACATACTCTGAATGCCATGACATTGTTTTTAATTCGAAGAAAACTGTTTGTCTTCTGGCTAGGCCGAAGAACTATAAGAACTTTACCCCACCAACTCTGTATCTGGGTGGTAACATATTATGCTATGTTAAAGCTTATTTGTATCTAGGGCATGAATTTACCCATGAGTTGTCTGATAATGCAGATATTGCATGTCAAAAAAGAAAATTGTGCATACGTGCGAATGTCTTACTTAGAAAGTTTAAAGCATGTTCTCCAAGAGTTAAAAAGTGTTTATTTCGAAGTTATTGTGGTAATATTTATAGTTGCCAGTTGTGGTGTGCTTATAGTAAGAAAATGTTTAGTAGCTTAAGAGTAACTTATAACAATGCTTTTCGATGGTTTTTGGGCTATCGTCGTGACTGCAGCGCAAGTTTTATGTATGCGATAAAATCCATCCCCTCATTCGGGGAGCTCATCAGAAGTTGCACATATAAATTCAGAGAACGTACATTGCATAGTGATTGTTCCATTATCCGAAATATTGTATATAGTGATTTAATTGTATGCTCTAATGTTCACGCTAACTGGAGACAACTGTTGTATTAATTATATACACATGTATCTGTACTGAATACCTTAATCTGTGTATGGACTCCAAGTCTGAAATAAAGTTATTATTATTATTATTATTATTACTATTATTATTATTATTATTATTTGTCAAACCTGTTTTACAACAATTACCCGAAAAATAATCAACATGACTTAATTACCTCAGGATAAAGGGTACAAAGTCAAAGAATTCCATGTTTCTAAAGAGCAGTTTCTTGTGTAGGGGTAGGCTATTGTGCTCACAGACTTGCATGAAGAACTCACCCATTCTTTTCCAGCAACAGACAGCAAGGACTTACAGGTGTGAGAAAACCAATTTTATTAAACTGATTGTACAAAAAATGTATTCAATTAGATTTTGTGTTTTTAATTGCATAGAAAAGTTAACTTTGTGCTTTACAGAATATAATATAAATAGTGAATCTATTTAGTCGAAATTCCTATTAATATTTAAGAAAATATTGTACATCAATATATTGACAATGTAAGATATTTAGTAAGTTCAACTAGCAGATAAATTGTCAGTTTTATTTTTGTTTCAATTGTAAAGAGAAGTATCCAGAATATACACCTTGTTGTCTTAGTGCTTCCAGGCCCACAGTATGTGAGGTATGCTGCTGCCACCAAACAGTTAGCCAGTAAGAGCTCATTACCATCATTGGCCTTTACAAACTCTCTCCTGGCTCTTCAAACTAAACAGGACAAGTTAAGCTTAAGTGTTAATACATGTATATCTCACAGTGTATGGCGCAACAATAATAATGTGGTACTTATTTGACTCCTTTCCCTTAAATTATTGTATAACAGAGATTTATATCAAATGTAAAATATATATAATACTTCAATTCAACTCTTTTTATATTGCTTTTATGAGCCTGTAAATTTATTAATAGGTTTTTCTGCTAAAAAGTCTGTTCTGTTTTTTTTTATTAGTTTAAAAAACAACAACTTTATCTCGTTTTTCATTGATGTTGTTGTTTACTAAATAGAAATCCTACATTTACCCAAAATAGTTAACAAACCTGTCGAACATTTCTGTGGCAGCCTTCAGCCTTTCGTTCATATATTTTAGTTCTATTTCCAATGAATGTTTCTTGGTCTGATTTGTCAAATTTACTCTGTAGACTGTATAACTCCTCTGTCACTTGTGATAGACCAGCCTCTGTGTAGTCCTCTCATTCAGGGTAGGTTCTCTCTCTTCTTTTGCAGGCTAGCAACAAAAGCCCTGGCAGTTTGTATTTAGAACAAATACAAAAAGATTTAGACCACAGATGTTCATTATAAAACGGTTAAATAGACGGAAATGGTTTGACAGACACTGAAGTCTTTGGTGAACACATGACTACATAGATTCCGAATTCTGGTATAATATTTAAGCTTGATGTCAATAATAAATCAAAAACGTTTAATCTATACGAGTCAGCAATGATTCTCTTTTGATTCTCTTAATGTTATAATGTTTTTTCTTTCATATTTTTTTAATATTAACTTAGTAATTGACAACGCTTTAAATATTTGAACTTAAAAATCTGTGGGATGGAATAACACGGATGATTTTCTACGAAAGGGATTGTCCATCTTTAAGACTACAGGCAGTATGCCAGAGCAGTATGTAGATGTAGGGAATGTCCATCTGTAACACTACAGGCAATATACCAAGAACCTTGCTGTACGAAACAAAAACACTACTTACCTCTCTTTGTTCTGATAACAGATTCCATTAGTCTATATCCATTTCCTCCCTCTGTCCCTCAATTGTGTAAGTCACGATATCTAGTAACCTGGTAAGGTAAATACTCTGTGATCTTTGTGTCGATTCTCAGACCGTGGTGTGATGAAAACCGTCTGGTAAATTGGATTCGATGATCAGAAATGGAACAACTCGAAGTGCTTTATTTAGTTAGAATGTTACTAACTGGTTTGTGCGCTCATATTTCGTGTAAGTCAAACGGCTGCTGTTAAAATGTGTTGACACAATACTGAAGAGAATGCTTGATTGAAGTGGCACAGAAGAATGCTTGCTTGTTTCATTGGGGTTTGCGCAGTACTTCAGTTTATTTCTCTCATGTGACTGGGCACTAACCCAATGGGCGGGGGAAAAGTACTCTCAACGACACTAGTAAGGACTAGATTCAAGACAGGACCTTACAAGTCGACTAACTAGTTGATGCCCATATGCTAAGCGGTCCCCGGGTAAAGGCGATGGGTGTACATAAAGATATAGCGTCTAATTCTGATACTCATATTTTGTAAATGATACACAAATAAAGTCTTATTATTGGACGGAATGCTCGTAAAAAAACGGTGATAACTTTTGACCTATAATTTGGACAAAAATAATGCTAAAGAGGGAACAGTCACTACTACAGTTGTTTTTGCCGAGGGTGCAGTGAATCTTCAGAAGGCTTATTAATAGAAGTACCTTTAAAAGCCTCATATCAACATGAATTTGTTTAAAAAAAAGAAAGAAATTATATTTTGCTTTGATGCAATAGCCGTATTTCCGTGCAAGTCACAACACCTACCCTGGCCAATACTGTGCGACCTTTGTGTGAGTATCTAGAACGTGACGTTATGAAAGCCTATAAAGGGACAGATTTTCCAAACTGATTGTGTTTATAAATCAAATCTTAGACAAATTGACCCACATGTATTTCTATAATTCAATACTTAATCAATGAACAAATTGAAAATCCAAACTTTATTTCACTAAAGCTAATATGATGAAGATTCTACCATACACAGTTGGAATCTGGCATTATTATAGAAATTATAGGTCTCTCGGGTTGTCCGCAAACATTGAACCAGCACCGATACTTATTTTAATAATTCCCTTTCACATTTGATGATCTAATCTAATTGTGCTGATAATCTTCGAAAGTTCTGGTACAGTAACGATGTTAGAGAGGCAATAGCGAAAACGTCAGAGAGAACTGACTTTTTGATTCACAGTTCTTAGTCAATTGTGTCCTTTTACTCATATATTTAGCGATCAGAGATTTCAGAAAAAAAAAATTGGCAACAAAAAAGATACCCTAAGACTGTCTTTCCATAAACAGCGCTACTCTACCTCACTCTTAATCGTATAAGTTGACAGGGTTTTTATCGGAGAAAATAAAGCCAAACAACAATGGGATTTAAAGCGATCTTTTGAAAGTGAACAAACATAGAGTAATCTCTATCATAAAGTTTATATTAAGCACAAACATTGTCTGTTGGTTACGTTATGGTCTTAGATTTATTCTGTCATAGAGATAACATTTTACTGTTTGGATTAGTTTCTACCCCCACAAATTACTGAATTATCCCGCTTTGTATTAAATATATTATTAAAATTCTCAAGTTTGCTTTTGACATTTAAGATCAAAATGTCTGATGCGTTTGTCAACAAATTTTCGTTCAACTCAGGATTCCATATCCCATGCTTATTAATTGAAGGATGAACAATGATAGTAATTTATATGCGTATATCACAGTTTCAACAATTCACTTGTTGACTAGATTGAAATTCCTATACATGTTTTTGGTATGTATATATAGATATATTAGTATTTTTGTCGTTCTCTATTCAATAATTACGACAAATTGTACCAGTGATAGATACTTTTTTTTTAAGTAAGCAGAAACTTTAGTAACACTGCTTTATGTTCAGAATATGGGTTGTTTCTTATTACAACAGAGTCAATCATTGCAATGATCAGCACTTCCTCGTCTCGGTCGCAGCATATTATCACCAAATTAATTTTTCATTGTCATGCTATCCCACTTGTAACAAGACAACTAAGGCAACAAGCTGGACGATGCCGACCTTTTGAGAGTCCGCCAGTTCTGTCCCTAAGCTAAAAGAACAATTTGTAGGTTAACTATCACAGCAGTAACTTGCTTTTCACGGGGAAAACGTTAGTCAGGAAAGCAAGTGAGTTGAGAGCAGCCGTGGCTCCGTAACCAAAGATGTAAATGTTGAACTTTTGGTAATTTTGGACATATCGACTGTTCTTCAATTGAACCAAATAATCACTTAGTATGTCAATTAGGCAGCAATGTCTCTCATTTCTTTCTTTTCGGACTAATTGTGCTATCAATTAAGTGATGGCAAGAAATGGGAAATAACTCAGTTTCTGTGGTAAATTGGTAATGGCAATTCGGGTATTGTGATCAGGCAAACTGTTCTCTCGGATACAGCAAGAAGGTAATCAGCGGATACAGCAAGAAGGCAACCAGTCTGTTAATTCTCACAGCTTTGTCATTATTCAGTTCTATGCTTCCAGAAATTTGGTTGCCGCTTGTATGAAGGCAAGATAAATTGGATGTGTTGACCATCAGTATCAAGCGTTGTTGTCGTCGTTAACCGTTGAGTTATCAGGACACATTGCCTGTCCTTTATGTGGTCCTGCATGACAGGGCGTTAGGTCGTACGGTATTATACTTATTCTGATCAATTACACACGAATTTGGCCACCACCACGGCAAAGAAAATGTTGGGATATTCGAGCTTCAAAAATAAGTTGTGCTAATGTTAAGCTTTGAATAACACCTTTACCTAGGTATTATGTTATCAACTAGCCTGGGTTTCACTTCATCCCCAAATGCATGTATGTATTACGTTTTATAATTACGATGTTCGTAACCATTTCAGCGAAAACAAGATAATAAGAACAAAAACATAATGCTCTATTAGAGTGACATTTGGGCGTTAACATTTTGTCTGTTAATACAACAATCTCCTGAATGATTCAAAATGTAATGTCTTCATTGTATGTGTCTTGTTTTGATGAGTAACAGGGGGGCTTCCATTTATTGGCAAGACAGCAAGAGATGGTTGTTGATCTTCGTGAATTATTATCGCGCCAACCTTTTATCTGATTACATCATCTAGCATGTGAACCTTTTGAAATCTTTGACAAGCCCTGGATAATCTATTTATAATGTTTGATAGTGGCTGAACCGCGCCTTGGGGGGTTAGTTCTTTATCTCCTAACACAGAAAGATGTTTTACGAAATAAGTGTTCCTTTTCTATCTTCACGGCGTCAGTTAACGTCTTATTATACAATATATGGTCACTGTTCTTGTGTATTTGCTCTTTGTGTCTGTTTTATTTGTTTTAATTGGTGTATTTTTGTTGTTGCAACGACACTTTTAACATTAACGCTATACCATGGGATAACACTTGATGGTGGAAATAGGAAGTATGTATGAAGGGTGGGGAGACTACCTCCATTGTCTGATGTGGAAGTATAGTTTTCATGTCGTTACTTGATTCTGTGACGGGTTGTCAAAGAGATAAGATATGTTGTGTGGAGAAAACTGTTGACAGTATTCATCCCAATTACATGCTAAAACTTACCAAGGGACAAAAGGTTACTTACATGCCAACAGGAATGTTACGTACCTAACAATTCTGTTAAATATGTATAATAATCGGTAGGAAAAATAAAAGCAGTACACTTAATACTCTGAGTAACGGAGTGAACGTAAGAATATTTTAAATACAGTTAAGCATTTAAACAGTTTAACATTAAATTTTCAGCATTCTATCTTGCTTAACACGTGTACTGTGGCTCTCCGTGAACACTGTAAGTCAATAATCCCGGGATATGTTAAGCGTGGCCTAAGATCGATCTGGCTGGATAGATTCCGGACAACACTGGGTGGAGACGCCAGTGAGGCAGACGGTCTATCCCAAGACAGGTTTACTTCACTCTTAACCCGAACCTATGTGGTGAGAGAAACAGTTCAATCAATTCAACTGAATTTTAACAGTTCAACCAGTTCAACTGAATTTTAACATGATACTATCAAGTAACCAAACACTGATATGTCTGTTTCATCTACTTTGAATGTACACGAGGGATCAAGCGAAGTCTTGAATTTAAAAGTGTTTGTGTAAAGAAAAGTGGACAAGAAACCAGGCGATCTTGGTTTTTATTTATCGTTGCAGTCATCACCCAATGTTAATCAGGTGACAGAAATTGTTAATTCATCTTTGGATTATACTTTACTGAAATATTTAGCAACGAGTGGTTGTGCTAAAATCACTCCAAACAATTGGATTGTCAGCAGTCCTGTTACAAGTGTGACATTACATTATATAAACTTCTTTTGGATCTGATACGGAATTACCAGTGAAACTGAAACAACCAGAAAGGTAGGGCTGTTTCCTCAATAATATGGGAGTTGGGAGGGGGAGATCTTTGATCTAACGGCCATCATAAAGCCGATTGGTTTTGGTTACCTGGTTTGTGCCCTGTAATTGTTATGTAGGTTCTGTTTGTTGCCAGAGACATCGACGGTTGGATTTCCTTCACCCTCTGGTCTGGCACTCCGTCATATTACTGAAATAAACTTGCGTCAGGCGTAAACACAATTTAATCTTTAAAAAATCAAATCAATGTTATTGTGCACTGTTTATTGTCCCCATTAAATCAAACGTTTTACTAACAGTAATTTCAACCCGTAAGAATGATCTGAATGATTATCAAAGGTTTTAAATTTTCCTCAAAGAAGTCAAAGCTGCATAACGCATTTGATGTATCCAAAACATTCACTTAAAACTAATAAGTAAAATTAAGTTATAAAATAAAAGACAATGGTATAAATTAACAGGAAATAGTTTATCTGTAATTTCACGAAATATTCAAAACTAGATGTCAATTTCGTTGATTACTTTTATAACAGACTAATTTGGCTTTTGCTCCAAGTTGAATTTTAACTCGTGCTTCAACCAGGTAGTTGAAGTTTTCCTTTTCTGGGCCGGCTTAAACAACGTTATATATTTACATGTTCTAGCAAGTTTTCCTTGTTTGCGGGGCTATGTCGACTTCAAATTGATTCATGTGCAGTTAAGCTATATAACGCCATAAAGAAGAAACTATATTAATTAACACAATAATTTAATATATCGATTGTACTTACTCTTTAAACCACGAAAATTACAATCAACGTATTTAATGCGTTGGCCGGTGTCTTAAATAGACTCTCTTTAATACACAAACACTATGAGAAAATATAATGATTTCTTCGTTTATCTCAGTTTATTAATGGCATCCTGTCAGTTTTATTTATGTTTTTGATTACTGTTTAACGCACTTTACGACGATGGTGCGTTGCCGGTGTATCGTTAAAATCCATGAATAAATTTCATAAAACCCACCCTGCGATCTCCGCAGACATCGCAAATATCCCGCGGGTGGTTGGGTGGAAGCCTCTTGTGCCATGGTGCTCTCTGAGCCAATGGACACAGGATGCCGATTTGTGTCCTGTTTTGTGTCCTGTTTTGTTATATAATGTTTTGTCCTGTCTTGCATGTTGCCAGCGTCGTGTAGGGTGGTTTCCTTCACAGATTGGGCCAGCACCCCGTCATATTAGTGAAATAACCTTGAGTACGGCGTAAAACCCAAATCTAATCGCAGATATCCCATATATACCGTGTGCAGTTGGTCCACAAGTATTAACTGCAGTTAATATCGGGATTCAAATTTGATCAAATTTGATAAATCTTTGGATCAAACGCTATAGCAGCTCCAACCTGTACAAACATTAGCCTTTGTTTTATATTCTTATTAGATTGTTATCTAATTCAACTAGAATGACATTATTCAGTTAATTTTTAGAACAATGCCATTATTAAACCATATTAACACTACACTACACGAAACCTGTCAGGAATTCAAGGCGATTGAGAACAACTAACCATCGGTAATACCCTTTTTTGTGTGTGGACCTTTGGGATTTGTAGACATTCTATTTAAACCAAAGAGACAATCTGTGTGTCGATTTTCACAGCAGCGTCTTTATTCTGTTTCATTACTAACACATTTATCTACCTATTCACAGGATATAAACCAAAGCGGGAACAGCAGAGCTTCAATAACAAGCTGTGCGAATGTTTCTTTGCCTAACGGGATAACCAGTGATTTTTTCTTACACACACGTCTCTGTTTTACTTTGTCCTAACCAAACTGTGTCACAACTTCTATAAATGTGTTTGCTCACTACAACAGTAAGCTTAGAGTAACTATTCTTAATAAGGCCAGCGAGGCATGGGCAAGTTTGTTCCAGCACATACAACATTTTATAATGCGTAGCTTCAGTAGTAACTTTGGTGAGTTCAAGACCCAGTAGTCTTATTTTATCAAGCAAGCTATAGCAACAACTACGAATAAAGACAATGCATTCATTTCGACTCAATATTTCTGTTTTTTCAACAGTCGCAATGAATTCATTATCTTTCTTCGGAATTATATACAAGATTCTTAAACACAAGCACAAACTTACTGGCGCAGTGAGCTTTCGTCCAGTCTGGTCTCTGGACTTTTTCAGTCCTGATATTTCCCAGTCTATATACAGTATATGTACAGAAACAAATCATGTTCAAACAACCTCCCATCGGTCTCCGCAGTCACCGGTAGCATTTATACTTTTTTATTGTAATAATGTTAATAACAACAACAACAAAAACAGGATACATATATTTTCAGATTGAGGCAAAACTTGACTCACATAATAATCAAGGTGTGTGATTGATTTTTTTTTTCTCTCATTCCCAAAATATATAGGAAAAAGTAGACCGACGGTTTTCTTGTCTTGCATCGGATTAAAGTTTATCGTTTCACTTGTGTTTGCCATTCTAAATTATAAGTGTAGAGTCTCAGCCATCTTATTTTCAACAAGTCAATGAACTAATATCTCAAGAAATTAAGTTTGCGTTGCGAAGAAAAAAAAAAAGGTTATGTGACAATCTAAAATAATACATTTATCAAAAGCAAGAAACGCGTGAGTGTCTGGTTTCGATAAGGACATCTAGGTTTCACATCGTATGACACGTGGCAGGTTTATTATTTAAATCCTGTTTTTGTCAGATTCAGAGTTTTCATTAAAATTAATTTGGGTGAAATGTGAATCATAGCCAGAAACCCGAAACAGGAAAACCTTAAATTAATCAGCAGTTCTTCTAACATTTGGCTCTCGAGAGTGCTTGACTTCCCGTTGGGATTTTGTGCAATTTTCGGTCAATTTTCGAAATAAGTCAACTTTGTGTCCAGTTTAATTTCCCTAGAGGATTTGTTATTATATAGGTTAACCCCAGGAATAGAGAAAGCCGAGATGGCAAATTATCAATCTGGAGGAACCGTCAATTGTGTGTCTTTACAGCTTAAAGAGGGTCTTGGGTGTAACTAGCATTGGCGAATTTGTGGAGTATATATAACTAGCCATAGATTTAAAATCCCCAGTTGCAAAAGGCAAGTAGCTTATACTGTCTTGAAAGGAACCTGGTTATGTAAAGACATTTCTCTGATAAAACCACTAGACAATGCCTCACTTTTATACTGATCGATTGTTTTACAAATGATAGGAAAATATGCCGAATCAGATTCCAAATGTTTAAAAAATAAATTGTTTTGTAGCCACATTTCACAACATGTGCACAGTGAGCTCAGGTTATTATTTAATCGCGTGTAATTCGGCATATGAGTGAAATAGAATCAACTACGGTGTCAAGCCCTTATTAAGCTGAATTATAGGCATTGATATTAGTTCTTATTCCCTAAAGGTAAAACAATTCCCATTAGTAAACTTTAAACTGATATGATCCTGGTCCACTGACGCGTTTAGTCATTGTGTTGAGCAGTTTAAAGTGGTTTTGTTTTTACTTAGGCAAACACAAAACACCACCATTGAAAAGTTGCGAGGTATATTTCATTATAAGGGTTGTATGCACAATTCGAGAAAAGTTTTTGCCAAAAAACCCCAACTTAACACATACTTTATGGATTACAACTTCTGGTTTATTATCGGCGCAACGTTTCAATGTCTATTCAGGCATCATTCTCAAACATATGATCATGCAGATATAACTTGGGTATATATTTTTGTATAAATGTAGAGAAAGAAAATTTTGCTTGCCTCCACCAGGATTCGAACTCGGGTCTCTGGCTATCAGGGCCAACTTGGGTATATATATATACACATTTGTGTTAATTATAAACTAATTATAAATACATGTTAAGTATTAGTAATAGTTGTAGGAAGGATTTACAATAGTTTGGCTAGTACATAGTTGTGTTTACAAACTGGTTAAGTATACAGATATGAGACATGAAGATACATTGTGGTGATAATTACATAAATAACACAGGGTTCATATTTTGATGGGAAAACAAATACCTATTAAGACAAATTTATTAACATTCAAAATGGATAGGACTTATTAATGAAAGGGGGAAATAACATAGCTATATATATACTAAAAAAATTAAGCAAGCATGGCCATTGATATGTATAAATTAAGGGTATGCAATGTAACTTTTTAATTAACAGTTAGAAACAAACAGCCTTTGAATGGGCTTAGTCTGGATAAAAGAATGATCAGCAGCGGGTGGTAGCAATTAACTCAGTGTAGGCTGATGGTATGAAGAAACCCTGGTCTCTGTTAAGTTGTGGCTGGATTCTACGAATTTGTATCGCTTCCATCAATTTTCTTGTTGTTAAGTTGGGTAGGTTTTTGTTTATGACGCTGATGTGGTTCCAGTCTATATGATGTTGTGGGTTGGACTGTAGATGTTCTGATAACGCTGATTTGAGGTCTCCTTGCTCTGTAGATGTTTTATGTTCCTTTATTCTTTTGGATAGCGGTCGGCAGGTTCCACTTATGTACTGTTGTGTATGTTATCAGGTATACACAATCTTTGGGTTGGGGTCATTCAGATTGGGGAGACTTGCCAGTGGCATGCAGCTCTGTTTTCAGAGTCTAGTTACTGGTGAATAAACTGTCAATGTTGTTGGCTTTCAATAATCTCCTTATTTTATGACTGATCGTGCCACTAAATGGGAGAGTGATCAGGATCGGCGAAGGTCGTCTGGAGGGTGGGTCAATAATTCTTTGATGGTTCTATCAACAAGTACGCTTGGATAATTGTTATGTTTAACAAAAGCTTCTTTTAGGTGGTTTAGGTCATGTTTTAAGGCCGGCGGGGTAGAAGAAATGCGCAGGGCTCTTCGTTAAGGTAGAAATTATTCTTTTTTTTAACGGCCATTGGGTGGTTAGAGTAATAATTGATTTATTGATCAGTGTGCATGGGCTTCCTCTATACACTGGTGCTATGGTTCTTATCATGTCTAGTCACAAGCACATCCAATTTGTTTGGTTCATCTCCTTCCCCATAGTGAATTGTATTCTTGGGTGCTGTTCATTGAGATGCTCCATTGATTTTGGTCTTGTCGTAACACTACGAATGTACCACCCACCTTTCGTAACCCGCATATTGGAATTATGGGGAAAGATTGAAGGGCTGTGTTTTCGAATTGTATCATTAACATTTCAGTCAATATATGTGATAGCGGTGATCCCTACGGTAAACCATGGATTTGCTCATAGATTGTATCACCCCATGTAAAGTAGGTGGACGTGACACACGTTTCAGCAAGGGCAACGATGTTTTCAATACTGAGCGAGGTGGATGGCGTTGAACGGGAATTAATTAGTCGTTGTCTTGTGATTTATATTGCCTCTTTGGTAAGGATGTTAGTGAAGAGGTTTACATCATAGCTGATTAACTTGTCCGCTTCATCTATCGTATCTAACTTAGTGCAAAAATCTGCTGAGTCTTTAACAAAATAACTGGCTGTTTTTCCAAACGGTGCTAGGATGTTGCTAATATATCGGGCTGTGTCGTAGAATAGTCTCACGACTACATATCAAAAGTCTGGCTTTAACAGGTTTTTGTGCACTTTGATGGTAGCTCTTGTATAAGGCACCCGGGGGTGCTGTTTCACTAAACTTTTCTGTAATTTATAATCTATTTCTCCGTTGTCTTTAAGTTTGTGCACAAGTAGTTTATGTTTAGCATTCAATCTCTGGGCTTCATGTTTCTTCAGTGCCTGGTAAGTTGTTTCATATTTCAACGTGTTATCAACTGATTTGTTCAATTCTACGGTGTCACTTTATACAGTTGTTTTCCCTTTATCTGCTGGCACGATGGGTATGTTGTTCAGTTGCTTTAACTCTTTGATTGCTGTACGTTCTTCTTTAGTGAGATTGGGTTTCTGTGGTTGAGCTGATCTAATGAGCGACGTGATCTGATGGTGAAGATAATCTATTTTACCACAAGGTGCTAATTGCTGTAGGTCTCATTTGATTTTGACAATGAGGTCATCCTGATTTTTCTTTGTGATGGCTGGTACAAAGTTTAATCCTTTGGATAAAAGTGAGCGTTGGCTGGGGGTCAAGTTGTGGGCGCTCAAATTTACTACCGTTGTTTCGTGTTTAATGTCTCAACTTCTAAATGCCTCTCAAACAAACAAACAAAAAACTGCGTTGGTTTTTACTTGGAAACGAAGTACCTTGGTATTTTCAAAACTGATTTCTCTCTTTCGCTTATTCGATGAGTTTTAATGTGCTTAGGCTAGTGCACGGCTTCTCTAAAAGTTTGTTGCATTACATGTTTTAAATTTTTATCATGCGGATTTTATCCTATGAAAAAGATAGGCAATAATATCAAGTTCATTTTGCAGGCTTTGCAAAGTGTTGGAAAAGGCTTCGCCTTTTTTTCGCAGATGCAAATAATATATTTGTTTAAGAACACAGACCTTGACTCAAATAGCGACTAAGAACGCATATTTAACTGTACTGTAATGAAGTGGACCATCCGAGGAATCATGTCTGCTGAAATATTTTGTTGTTGGAGATTTAATTGTTTAGACACTATATTAATCAATGTATAATACATCATATGCTGTGTTCCCTATAATTTCCTGTGTGGGTTCTCTCGGGAGCAGATGCCGTCATGGGAATCGAGAAAAGTGAGAGGTAAATTGTCAATTAGAAAGAATTTGTCAAGGAATAAATTGGTTTTTAGCTTCTTTTTTAACTACACATTTGTTTTTTGTCTCTTTTCGTCTCTCTATATCGTTGTCTGGTACCATATATCTCTCCACTTTTCACACCAGCTGAGGTCTCTTCGGGGCAAGGGCCCGAGCCGTGGCTCAGTGGTTAGCGCGTCGGACTGCAGATCGTGCTTCGATGTACCACACGGTTTCAAGCCTCCCTGTGGACCTGAGGTATATGAGGGAGTCAAACGAAGTGACTTCGGCAATCGCTGGGGCGGTTTTTACGAGGTTTCCTCCCGGTTTTCCGCCGTATTGAGTAGAGCAGATTAAGAAGCTGAGAATCCGTCGTCATATAAATGAAATACATTTGAGTACGACGTTAAAAAACAAACAAACAAACTTTGGAGCAAAGAAGGTATTGATACTTTACAACCTCATCCGGAGGTCTCTAGGAATCTTTAGCCGACCGTTCTACTGAATATTCCTGATACATCACAATATCTACATTAACTATTATGTGTGAACACAGGTTTACAAGTAGTTTATTTTTTCATCGCTATATGGTCTGTCAAAACCAGAAGTAAGTCCATCGAGCGAATTTTGATACCATAAGTATCTCACGCCATATAAAATATTGTCCACGCAAAAAAAATGTCAAAATAAAGTTATGAAAACTTTCAGAAATTTAGCCAAAATGTGACCTTAATTGTTTTGTTTGTGTGTTAACAACTCAAGAAATAAGAAATGAAGGGCTGTTCTGGTTTCCAAGCTTTCTGTACATCTGACAAACTTTTACGCATTTTTTTGTGATCGTTTCGGCCAATTAGTTGCAAATGAGAACTCTGAAGATAGCATAAGGAACTTTGTTTTTGCCAAACTTAATTTTCCTGAAATTTGCAACACGCCTGTGCAGCAGCTAGAAACATTACATCCCTATTTTTCGATGAATTTCAATCTTCATTCGGCTCTCCAGAGAATAACATCTATGTACGATTTTCCATTCTCAATTAACCATCGATATAAATCATCGTTATGTCGAGTCTAATTTCTCTTGTGGCCACGTTATGAAACAGAATAGTCATGGGAATAGGAAGTCGAGATGGCAAGTTATCAATCTAAAGGAAGAATCCACATTTTTCAGTAAGCGTTTATTTGTTTCTTCCATTCGAGCATTTCTTAAAGATCAATGTCTCCCAGTGAAATGGATATAAAGAATTATTAATGACACAAAGGTGTATATATTAGCCGTACTAGTCTTTACACATAAGTCAAAAACACACAGGACACATTTGACATAGATTTATCTTGTACGTGTTTGTCTTAACGAAACATAGGAACGAGCATGATAATAAATTCACTAATTTGCCTTTCGGATATCTTGACAAATGATAAAGATGACTATTTCAAATTGATTTCAAGAGTTCAATTCTGTTGACCACCATATTTTTTCATCTACAAGTCGTGTCCATGTTATTGTGAGAAATGACTTCCAATGGTTTATAAAGGTTAGGTGCTAAGCGTTCCTTTATTTATTTATTTATTTATTTGATTTGATTATATGGCGGATGCCAAGGGTATTTCCCTTCCATATGGTTTGACTGGTGTATCACTTTCGATAACATTACATTAGAAAAAGAAAGTTCAACACGCTGTGATTATTTATTCGGTAATGTATTCGTGCATTGATTGATATGTCTGTTTAAAAATCAGGTCTCCTATTCTTGATTTGATGTCTACAGGTCATGGTGACCAGAAGGCGGTATTGGTTACAAGGCCAGAATCAACCTTGTACCGGGTTCACCTTTGGTCTGGTTATCCTCACGTATTTGATCGTTACTACCACCAGGCCTGGAGTATCCAACAATCGTTCCTAAATACACCAGAGGGAAATAGAATAGTCCTGGCTGTAACTAACTTTGACGAGCATGTTGATTACACCTAATAAACCATGACAACAATTCCCCTGTCGCATTGTGAAAGGAACCCCTATTTAACACTTCTGAAATGCAGTGGACCATCCGGGGATCACTGTGGCTGTGGTCGAGTGTAATAACGGAACGGTATGCTATACGTTTGTGCGAAATTTTACTATTCGTTGCTAACCTTTTAACAAATTATGTTACTATGTGCGATTATTCGTACGTAAGTAATTGAGTATATTTGTACTTGACTAAAGCTGACGGGGTGATAGATATCTTTCCTGTGATTTTATTATATTGTAATAAACAGGTGGGTGATTTGTACGAGTTGTCCCGAAAAGATTATTGTGTTCTTTGGTGTTTTTGTCTATGAGTGTCGTTGGGAAGTTTTCATTTAACGTTGTTTAATTATATATATTTTTAATAAGATAATTTAGTAACAATTACCAATGCTCGGATGGATGGTGATGTATCAACCCAGGTTATGAAGTGCCTTGAATTTAGACTTTCGAGCGCTTACCATAAATACGATAACTGTGTTTATATATCACTCTGTTGCCCAAAGAATATATTGCCTTTGAAGACTTCTGCCTTTTTTATCAGAAAGAATCCTATTTATGTCCACTCGTAATACCCTTGGGTATATATTTTTGTATAAATGTAGATAAAGAAAATTTTGCTTGCCTCCAACGGGATTCGAATTCGGGTCTCTGGCCAGCAGGGCCAGCGCTCTAGCCGACTGAGCTCCAGCCGCTCACGGTGTAACGAACAAATTTGTATCAAGGTAAAGGCAGTATATATAATATTCCATATAGTAAGAGCTTAAGATTGACTTTCTGGAATTGATGCGGTTACATTTGCCGCAAGATATTAATTTTTAATTTCGCCATGCACGCTTCTTTTATTTATTTTATAGGTAAGTAATCAGATTGCATGATTTGGTACATACAGGTCAAGCTGAAGAGAATGTAACACTGGAATCAAGGACCATTTGCACGGCTATCCTTACACATATTTTAATTATAGCTGACAAGTCTTCAGTCTAACATCAGAATCCCACTGTGAATACCGCAGCAAATTGAGCTGATGCTGGATGTAACTTCAGATGAAGAATCTATACACTGCAATGTTTAATTTCCAAATCTCCAGTGACAAGGGGAAAAGGAGTAGAAACCCATTGTATTCCTTCGCGTAATTGAGATAATCATCCGGGATCTTTGCCTGATAAAACCACGAGACAATGTGCGAATTTATTTCTGATCGATTGCTTCACAGTTCATAGAAATGTAACCTGGTCGGCATGTGATTGGCATCAGACAGCTTTCTGGTTTTCTTGCAACTTTTCGGTGGTAATACATAATGAGGATTCAATTTTGACTATGTATTAAATAGTATTCAAGTCGGAGTTTAGGACTGTTGTTTAAAGCCATCCCTTTCAATTTCGAGCTGTGTCCTCTCTAGTTTTATACACGAGACATGTGAAGCTATTCCTTGATGTAACTAACGTGGAATAATTTCGTGATAAAACAACGCTTCCTACTCCCGAACATCTTCTCGAATTATAAAATACATGCCGAAAACCGTGGAATAAAAAATAGAAAAATTAAGCTAGTCCATGATGAAAAAAAACGTGGATGAATTTCTTGATAAAGATAAGTTTTCCGACTACCAATTTCATTTTTTGTAAGGGGCTAGGAACCTATTGTGTTACTGCCTTGAAATGAGGCGCATCATCCGAAGACTTTTGTCTTGTGAAACCACCAGACTATGTTCGAATTCAGATTTGATCGATTATATTGCAGTGGGTAGAAAAGTTACCAGCTTGACATTATGAAGCGATATGCTTGTCAAACCGGAAGTTACTTCAAGATTGTCTTATAAAGACAAGTCCAATTCTACCGATGGTTCTATATCTAAATATTGCTTCACAATTTTCTTATTACTGCGATATATTAATTATTCCGCTGAAGATGCGAATGATTGATCACTTACGATTGATCATTGTTAAGGGTTGGGCAAATTGTGAACATTTTTATAAGCTCTCCTTTCTCACATAGTCGAATACGATATCCATACATTAAAACATGCGTTGATATATTTATATATTTATTATATATATTTATTCACGTATGTATGTTATACATAAGATATGTGTTAAATTCAAATCGCCTTACAAGGCAGACTAAATCTGAGTGGATTTCACGTTTGACTTCTCTAGACTTACACATCTTTATTATACATGTTCCGGTCATATTTGAATACCCATAAATCCATTAAGCTCGCTTGGATATAAATATCGTTGATGAATTAACTGTTTATAGCGTTCGCTGTCAAATCACGCCTCGTATTAAGAAACCTATATTTAACTACCTCTAAATGAGCTGTATCTTCCAAGGGCCTTCGTCTACTTAAATCCCCATACAATAGTCGAAGTTTGTTCTGATCGATGGTTTTGCAGTTGGCTGGTAACAAAACCAGCCTGTTGGATATGATATAGCTCACTGTTTTCAGTTAACACGAGGAACAACACGTATTGGTACCCATATTACTTTCCCTTATAGAACCTTTATGACGTAAATTAGGCTTAAACATAGTCAGCAGTAAGGGGAACTTATTAATTTATAAGGTGAAGTCACTGGTCAATGCATCTATCAGACAGGAAGTTTACACAGTCAACAACTGCCTTTTCCACCCCATTTTAAACGTCTCTAATTGTCGATAAAGTTCACTTTTTGTTCAGTGGGTGTCTAAAAGTTATGTTTATAGAAGTGTGTGATTTATATTATGTGACTCTTCTCTCTTTATCTTTTTATTTAATATTTATTTATATATTATTTTAGTAATATAATTAAATAAATTAAGTTGACCTGACTCGATGTCTATAGGTCAAGTTGGCCAACAGGCAATAATAGTCTGTGGATAGTCTCATGATTGTTAGCTACCATGATAGTTAATTTCAGAGCAATACACCAGAGTCACTCCTGCATCCCCCGTCGTCATATCTCACTGAAATAGCTTAAAACCATAAAACACGAGTTTATTATTTTGCATTATGCATGTATGATTCTGTAGAATTGCTCTTTTTTTAACATTTCCCGACACTTTTGATTAACCAAAGATGTATCGGTAATATCAGTATCAGCGTCAATTCGAATTCCAATGTGTCATTTAACGTCAAGGGGAATTGAAGATCCTGTAGCTTATTATTTCTACTTTATTTGCATCTCTTTTAACCATGATATCTCAAAATTAAATTTAAAAACTGTTCTTAAAGTAACATTACGCACCCAAAAGTTCTGAATTTTGCACTACCACCAAATCTCATGAAAAATTGATATTTTTCTCAAGAAGTACAAGTTAGAGGCTTTCCAATAATCCCAACATCAAACTTGTATCTTCAAGGAGAATTTTATAATAACTAAAAAACAAAAAACTGATTTTTCTGTCAGAATATTATTATGTGGATGTGTCAATCAGCTGTCATAACTGAGCCACCCTAAGACGTACCGAGACTACACCAAGTCAAACGTTAATTAACCCCGCCCATACCCACTAATCAAAATCTTAACTTATTCCATATAAGATCATGAACCTTGCGAGATCAAAAGCTGTACTTGAGGCATACGAGGAAAAAAGGCCGACTTGAACCAACTTAATAATTTTCATTTCAAAGTTATTGTTTAGCTTATGCACAAACTTCAAAGTTGGTAAACATCAAGGCAATCAGAATTTGTTGCAAAACTCTAATTTTGAGTGCTTATGTTACTTTAAGACAATTTTATGTCCTTCGTTTTCATGTTTTTCACGTCATTTGCTTTCCTGAGTGTATGATTTATTCTTCTTAACCTTTTAATTAACATATTAAAAAAATCGTCATTTAGTTCACTTACAATTCCGTGTTTCGGAGACTTCCAACGTCTAAACTGATGATTTCTTTATCCTTAACGCATGATAGAGGATCAGATAAAATAGACAGTAAAAGGGAGAACACATGACAAGTATTCGATGGTGAATTGAGTAGCACACATGTATTCGTTACTGGGCACAAGCCTTCTATTTGAAGCGTAATAATCACTTTCGAATACACCATGGGCGAATCAATCTTGTTTGGGTTTTAACAAACATCCACAGAGCTGATGATTACACATAAGAAGGCTTGAGCCTTGAATGTGCCCTGTCGTTAGCCGCCCAGAGTATATTGTATCATCATGACGCCTCGGAACTCAGTGTTTTAAACTCATCCATATACCTGACGAATGTTAAATTTATTTCACTCTATCACTCAATACATCTCACATCATGCAAACTAGTCAGATTTATATGGAAATATTTTTTTCTGTTGAAGAACTACTATCAAATGCTAGTTAATTGTTCTAGTTCACGAGGCATAATTATCTATCCCAACATGTGTAGTGCAAAACATGTACGCTTTAATTCACATCAAGAAAAGCAACAATCAGTTACAGTAAATCAGAAGGCCATGGTTTTCGTTAAAGCAGTCACATTCACTAAACACGCTGTTACATCAGAACCTTTTGGTTTTAGACAAAGTTGAATTTCAACATTTGAAAACTGATAAAAGAAAGAAAGAAGATAGACGAGTTAGACGAAACATAGACGGGAACAAGTAAAATATATTTTTTTCTATTGGATTACAGTCACTTCCAACAAATTTTGAACGTACGGTTTAAAATATACTTACGAGGAGTTTCGTCTCTGTTGGGTTTTTCTAAGATGCTGGTTTCATATTCCATAAATTAACAAACTTATAACATTACCTTTTACGAATGGCATATACTAAACGTACATTATATTCGAATTCGTTTTCCCGAGCCTTCGACGTCTTCGTTGTTCATGAAACAGTAAAGCATCGATCAGGCATACATATCAGGTGAACGTCTTACACTGGAGGCCAATTTAAAAACAATTTTCTGCATAGATTATTATTCCGTAATATTTTTATCAAAATTGTAAAAAAAAAGGAATGTCTCAGTAACATGTAACTATAAACTATGAAATATAACTTCTAAATGTATTAGATTACAATTTCAAACTAAATACATGAGGTCCGCGCCCTCCCCATGTTGGATGAGTATTGGACCAACTGGTATAGGTTCGAATCTCTTGTCGACCTCAAGTATATAAGGGAAGGTTTTAGGCGACTGTGTAGATCGCCGGATTTTCCGGTTTTCCACTGCGAAAATACGATTGTAATTATTTATTGCAACAATAAAACCTCAACTTAATTAATGAACTTTTATGCGTATTCAGATTTGTGTTTTGTTGTTATGTTTTGAACATGAATACTGTCTTCCTGATGTTCTTTCTGCTTCTATCATTATTTTCCTGTATGTCTGGGATTATTACAGCTCAGATTATCAATTTGGTTTTAAACAAAAACACTCAATGTTTGTTTGTTTTGAAAGAGGTTGTCAATTTCTATAAGATAAATGGAAGTCCGGTGTTTGTGTGTTACTGTGATGCCACCAAGGCCTTTGATCGTGTCAATCACTGGACTCTTTCAGAAAACTGATTGACAGAAATGTACCTTTGTGCTTTATTAATCTTCTGAATGAGTGGTTTAACGTACAACAGTTTGTAGTTAAGTGGGGAACTACCTTATCTGGTCTTTTTTCATGTGTCTAATGGGGTACGTCAAGGTGGAATATTGTCGCTTTCCCTATTCGCAATCTATCCGAGTATGGAGAGGTTTAACAAAATTTGTTGTAAACAAAATGACAAAAAACATTTTGTACATTTTTAAAATGTATTTTGAGCTTTCGGAACAGGCAAATGTATAGGGTATAGCTAACTAAGTATATTTTGATCAGCTGACTTTCAACAGACAATATAAAAACTATACAGCTTGGTGTTATACTATGCGTTACTTGAGTGAAACCATTGTTAGTGTAAAGGATATTACCGAGAGAGATATATATATGTTGTCATAATACATGCTTATGAAATAATCATAAACTGTGTTATTGTTGCAATCATACTGAATTTGCTAGAAGC
>JAVFBZ010138910.1:0-21940 GCA_032466195.1 Katharina tunicata
GCCAAGTGTTATGTAAACAGTTTAAACCATTATTTTTTTTTATAACAATGTACATTATTTTGTTAAAAATTAAAAAAACCTCAAAACTGCTAAATATGGTATAATCCCCTTATGGACTGTGAATGGAGACAAGCGTAGTTCTAACCATGGATTCTCTTGTACACTCCATGTTCTTACTAACATTCTAAATACACAATACACGGAAACTGTTGATACACGTATATGCACAGCGGGCATGGGCTAGTAGACTGTTAAACCTCTCCAGGTAGCTACCTGTATTTAATTGATTGTCAAACAGCACTGTTGTAAATAATGTAGTCAAATTTGGAGCCGTTGGGGTGTTAGAGTATCCTTAATACTAGTTTCATCTTTTAGGGGTGATCGGATTCCAAACTGATCAAATTCAATATCCATCTTGCCCTAGGTAAAAATGATTCTGTAAATTCGATACAAATGATATATACTGCAAGTATGAGTATTCCTGTTTTTCCCTCTTCTACAAATTTCATAGGACGAATCGACTGTAATTTTAGGACTTTATCAAGAATGTAGTGATAAAATTATTACCGCTCAGTTTTGCATGATTTGCTCACTATTATCCAGACCTTGGGTCCACAGTCATCAAATATGAGCAGCCTACACTTGACAAACCCTTTATCAATCAATAAATGTCGATAAAATTGTACTTTGCAAATGATGGTTCCTGGTTTCCCTTTAAGCAGAGGTTTTATTATTCAGACTAACGTCAGGTATAATTGCTTTGAATTCCAGGCTACAACGGGGGACTGCACGACTATTATTAAACGGAAGCGCCTCTTCGTCTGTCTATGTTTCTTATAATATGTGCTAAATCCCATGGGAGTGAGCAATCTTTAGAAAATGAAGTAAATGATATGTCCGTAAATAGTATTCGTCCACCGTCTTCGCTGTGTACGCTGCTCTATGGGGCATCAGGAAGCTGCTTTCTTGCAGTGCCCTGTGTTTCTTCCTTTTAATGTACTGTAGCATCTTTTGTGTTGCCAGTGACTTTTAGGGTGGGTTCCTTTGCCGATTGGGCTAGCAAACCGTCATCCGTCATACGAGTATGACTGAAATAACCATAATATAGCGTAAAACTCCAATCCAATAAACAAATTCTTGATTGCGTGGGTGGGTGTGTGTGTGTGATTGTTATCAATGTATTTGTATAGTTAATATCTGTATAGTTCAGTTGTTATATAGTTATTTGAACTAAACGAGTACACATCACCACTTTATTTCTGATCTAAAAATGAAACGAAGTTAACATTTATTAGAAAAGGAATAAACATTGCATTTTCCGTTCGCCAGAAATAGAAAATTAACATAAGAGCAGGGCTAATTTGACTATCGCTAAGCACTGACTCGACAGTTCGTAGAATTGTTTATTTCTTCTGTGGTCAAGAGATTTCAGCTACACTTTGACTGTTCAATGTGAAGCAACATTTCTACGGTATTTAGAGTTTGCAACTTTATACATATTACGGTATAAAGTTTATTTGAAAGGACTAAGAAGGCGGTTTTAAAAGAACGGGTTTTAACTTCTCAAAGAATAAGCCAAGCTAGCGAGCTGCGATCTTGAAGTCTTTGGCGCCCGAGCGAAGTTCGTGATGGTAACTCTGTCTATGGCATTACGGTAAAATTTCAATTATCGTGCATTAAGAATGTTCCATTATCATTAGATTTGGATAGGAGTCCTGCTTAATCCGTCTGTGTTTTAATCGAATAAGGATGGTTTTGTCATGTTGGAAGAAGTGAATTATACTGATTTAGGGTGATCGTCTTGGGAATCTATAGTATAATCCAATCACAGTAATAATTTGCCATCTATTACCTTGTGTTTGTACAGAACTATGATATGCGGTAAGTCCCAATTAATTTCCAAATCCAGCAAGAGGAAAGATCACAGAAGCTTTTAACTTAAATGTGAGTTCATGTTTTGGGAACAGAATTATTTATTTGTTTGATTAATGTTTAACGTCATAATAATTTATATGACACATTTGCATTAGCGTATCGCGTAAAAACTAAAAGAAATCTTGTACAAACTACCCACCATCTCAGCAGTCACCTTTAAACTTTTCTTTTAGGCCTTTACCTACGGTCGACAAGGTGATTCGCTGTCTATAATTTTGTACAGTGACGGGTATTCCGCACAGTCCAACGTTGAACCGAGACAAGGCGTGGTCCATGTCGGCCAGATAAATATTTCCTGCGTACTTGCGAAACAATCACAACATAACTGTTTTGTTAAGAAAACATTTGAATTGACAAGCTTAGCTCACATATGGATCCATTTGTTCTCTCTGTTAATGTTTTCCAGTTGATATATCTTTGCTTCAGTTGTAAGGGAGGTTGATGAACTTGCCCAAGTATGTTCTATTTCGTTACACTTTTTGTTACGTTTTAACCAGTATATAAAAATTTTGTCAAACTGTCTATATGAAGTAAGTTCAAGGTTTGATTAATAAATTATTCCTCAATATTTCTGATAAAACTACACTCATCCTACGCACCTTGGTTTTCTCTCCTCATTCGGTCAGATCCTCCGTACTTTCGTTTGCTCCCCTTATTTGGCTAGATCCTCTGTATCTCTCCACATTTTTGGTCGGATATCCCGCACTTTCATTTACTCTCCTTATTTGCAGGGTATATGATTCCACTGTATTATTCACTTCGATCATGAGGACGCAATGAAGTCAATTCAGTGTCAAGTGTAAAGAGCTCCCTCTGTGTATTACTTCTGGGGAAATAGATAAAGGGGATACGGCGATGGTGGTTCACCTACTGCAGTTGGGCACAATACGAAACACGATATTTCCATAGGAATATACACTTTTATTACCAGTAAACGTGTTGGCACGAACAATCTTTGAGGTTAACCACAATATCGACTAACATACTGCAATATCGAAATGTGAAGCAAAGTTGTTTTTATTCTGAAAATATGTGTTAAGAAAGTGACTATTTTGCAAGTGACAATGCAATAGCTTGCATATGAGATATGTGAAAACCGATACAAAACCTTAACATCGAGGAAGAACAATTTAATTGTACGAAAAATACCGCTGAAATATAGACTAAATGTACAGCTTGAAGCAAAATCTGGAAATTAGAGACCGCCTCTGTCTTAAACAAACCAGGAAATAAATGATACAATTTAAGTACCTATATTTGGCGAGGCATGTTGGGTGTAGCTTGTATTAAAGACGTAAATTGGCTACCCTACTCCGAATAATACTGTGGAGTGAGTATCATTATCTCTTGCATAAGCCTTCTTTTCTGGCCATGAATAGATTTAAACCTCTTTCAAAAACTAAAATAACTAAATAACGGCGATATCTGCATGTAGAAAGTTGATATGAAACAAAAGTATTTTGCTCAAAGCAAAACATACCATTAATATTGCATAAGGGTTTTACGCTATATAAACCGATTTGTTTGCAGCGGGCCTGCAGGGACCTCGCGCTCTGATTCTAAATTACACTTCTGTGAATTGACGTACCAGTGATTAGCAGGTGGAAATGAGTTAATTTAACCAATAAATGACTTCCTGGACGGCCAGCTCTATTGAGGTCATTACGACTCTATAGGATGGGTTATCAGAATCGAGATAAACGCTACGGACTGGCAATATAACTAATTGGAAGTAGCAGGCTTTCACAACGAAACGCAGTGTAAAAACATTTGAAAAGGATTACAAATTATTCAGAAATATGCTTGACCTGTAGTGTTCTCGCTTAAAACATACCAGCAGCAAGATAGAGTTGTATCACACGATATATACTATTTAAATTGCGCTCTGGCAATAGTGGAACTGTAAAGCAATATGCAGACAACACAATACATGTAATATAAGAAAGACACGACCTGAATAGAAAACCTGAAATATTATGGAATGATATTAAAACACAATGAACTGATCGAGGCTGATCCCGAAAATCTCCTTACAACGAAGTAGAAGACTATGGCAGTTAAATATGGATATTAACCCGACTTGTTATCCAAAGGGTTTTATTTCCCTTAATATATCACAACAAATAAATCTTATCTGCTAACATATATTCTGATATTATAAGCGTATGGTGAAAGGACGTTTGTCAACATAAAGAACTTGGTACTTGTTGTGAAGCAAATGTCGGGATTTTTTTTTTACTAGCATTTATACTAAGTATTTATTACCGTTTACTTGACGTCCTATTTATTTTCCAGTTAGAAACAGCGTGAATATGACATCACGCACGTTGGTAATACGTCATGATATGCTGTCATATCTTAAAGATTGTTCACTTCGACTTATAAAAAATCAATTCTAATTATCATGACCTAAGCTCGTTTGATATTTCCACCTACGCAAGCCTTTAATAAATATAGAAATACAATCACATCTGAATTGTTATACAAATGGCACTGGCTATAGGATATAATAAATATTTCAACATTGCTAACAGTGGAATAGGTCACCTGCAAACTGCCAGAGATGAAAATGATAAAGAAACTTGAAGCGGGCAGGAAAAAGTTAACCAAAGAATGTTGGAGAAAGGAAAGAAGCAACAAAGTGGCAACAATAAACTAAACTGCTCGTTAAGATTAAAAACACTACGAAATCATAATAAAATTTTTAAAAGTTAAAAACAGCTAAAGAAATGGAGTGCTTTGAAATGCTTTGCGGGAGGCTATTGAAGAGGTGCCGGGAGCCTTTCCAGCTGGTCCTCGTGAGAAAACAAACAGCGCTCTTTGTAGTGAAGGGATCTCAGTCTTTGTGGAATGATGTCGTATTGACCCTGCTGGATAACCTCGTGAAAAGAGACCATTACAGTCAAGCCGGCAAAGGAAAGTTAAACACAATTCTACAACCTGTCTATTCCTGGTTTTAACGACTAAGATTTATCAGGCTCTCGTGTCCAATGCATGCGTCCGGAGAGATTGTAATTTAGAAGGATAGATGAATCTGCCAGGAAAAACTTATTCACTGTGTTAATTGTATTTCGATCTGATTTATAACAGGCGTCTAGAAAGGCACTAATCTACTTGATGACCAATCTGTGTATGAGACCGAGCAGATCGGTACAGCGCTCACCAGAACCAGATTTTACGAGCCTTATGATAATGTAAACCCTCTGATTGGGCCAAATGAAAACCCTTTTTGTTCCATGCAGAATTCTATAAATTGGGAAAAAATAGCAGTTGAGGGTAAAGGGGAATGCCCTTGCACGTTCCGCCAGTCAAGTAATTTGATGGGCGGAGCTCGGAGCAGCCAAGATACTCTCACACGTGCTACGGCATTCAGGTATGACGAGTGTGGCCAAGACCTAGCCACCTCACTCCCGTACAGTTCCCGGGATAGAAATACCAGCTGTTACAGGGAACATGAAGAGCTACAGTGAGCTGTAACAGAAGGATCGCATTAATACTTCCCATTAACACGATCGAAGAAACATCAAATCAGAAGTCACCAGTAGGGAGAGACCATTTATAGCCGGGATAACTGGCTCAGTATCACTACTAAAGAGTTTTAGTTATCTGTACACTTTATGAACGTTAGCGACCAGGGATAAGGTAATACGGCCAATTGTAACAGAGATAAGCTTCTCATCGACCAGCTAACCAAGATATGCCTTAACTGTAACATAACTCCTTATTCAGTCCATGGTGACTTTTGAAGCAATTAAGTGGAGGTTTCTACACCTTCTTACCGACACCCACCCATGGCCTGTCCGGGAAAGCGTGTCCAAATTCCAATGATTGCGTCTATATCAGTCTACGATAAGCTATTGTTTGTCTCTCATAAATTGGTCGGAGGTGAACAGCGAGTTAGACGTTAGCTTTACCAGGTCCTGATATTGGCGATCTGACCGTATAGATCACTAGGGAATGCGATAAGTGAAAGCAATAAGCCATGAAGCTGGAATCGGGTGTCACCAAGCTTGTCCTTCCTACAATCAGGATTTGGTGGTGATATTTCACTGTCAATAACACATCATTTCTCCTGGGATTACAGAGGTATATCCACAGCGAGTCACCATGTCGGACTACTGTCGTCTTGCAAAGATGGAGGATTTCGAAGATGTCACCCTTTCAATGTGAGTACCATTATTTATATTATTAATATTCATAAAGAATCGACCTATTAGTTGAAACGAAAATCCCATAGTTGTCCTATTTATTTCTAGCTCAAAACGATACTCTTTTAGGTTGTATTTATTTGAGCCTATTCCCACATATCTATCTTCGTTTCATATTTGCCAGATATGTTCTTCACAAGTTACATGTTATATGTATAATAATAAAAATAATAGAATATATTGGTAGATGATTAAAAAATGCTATATAGAAGCTATAATATATGTCTGCTTGCAGTTTGAAGATATTAACTGGTATTAACTCAACGTGTAGAATGTAAATATGATTTTACATGAAGGTATTTACACGAGCCATTGTCAAGTGCATCTGTTTTATATGAAGTCAAATTACCAATATAGAGTATTATGTATTAATTTCACTCTTCAAGTTTTATATGTCAAACAAAACTGCCAAAACGAATGGCAATGACGATGTATCCACATTAAATTGCTGAGCTTGTCATGTTCTGATGTTGTCAATCCCAGAGGCTTGTGGACAGCATAGACAGAACCGTCTATGGCAAATTTGTTATGAAAACATTCACACCATGTACTAAGGTGAAGTAACATAATTAATAACTCTAGAGGCTATAGCGTGACAGCCAACCAACGGAAGAGCTGTGTTTTGAATTCAAGGTCCTTTCTATTTCGTGTGACCATCTAAAAATGTCGAGCGCAAGAAACCAACGCACGCAACCTTTCTAACCTTTTCTATAAAGACGAAGCTCAGACTAAATTGACTGAAAAATGTAATTGTATTTCCTTTTAAAACAGTACTTTTATTTCCAAGGGTTATGAAAGCTCGCTAGAACTGTGCAAAATCAGACTTGCCTATTATTTCTATGCGAAAACTAACAACTGTGATGTTGTATCCGCGACAAATAAAAACAGTTTCCAGTCGGTATCCAAGTTACAAAGGCTTTCAAGAAGCTCTAAACGACTTTCCGGTCTGACGTGCTCTACTTACATGAACATCAACTTATTAAGCTTTGAACAAAGCATTATATTGGAAGTATTTACCAATATTTTTCTCTAATTGCAGGTTAATACTTAGATAAAAAAAAATGCAGTAATGTTTTGTAGATTTACAAACTAATTATAATGCCGTGTAGTTCACATGGGACGGAACGCCACTAACGTGTCTGGCAATATGTATTCACATAATTAGAACGTATAAAACAAAGATATCCAAGATTACAATCAAATTTCATTTATCAATGTGACTTCGCTATGTTTATAGCACTGCGCTGACAAGGAAAAGGTTATGTATTATAAAGTTTCGATTCACATTACGGTGGCTTTTCTTTCCCAAGTGAAATTAACGCTGCCGGTCACAAAGCTTAGGTAAATCACGAGGCAACAAATCATCTTCATTCACGGAGACTGAATGAGAAACCAATTTTGTGGTTTATCAAAATGTATATTCTCGTTCTGCGCAGTTGTATAAAGAAGCCATTGCCATTTTATGTAGGTTTTTGGATCGCGATCAAGGTTGAAATGTGATTGCGTATTTTAAGCTATGAGGTTTCGTGGGTAACAAATAAACATATTCATAAGTACAACAGGTTCTAAATTCACCTATCGACCGTAGGTATCTATCTATATAAGGGAAGATTTCCGATGGCTGTGGATATTGTAGGGTGGCCTGTACTAGTTTTCGTCCTGGGTTTCTAGCACATATAAGTGAAATAACCTTGATATGTTGTGGTTGGGGTTTCTTTCAACATTTTGGCTTGCAAACCGTCATTGAGGTACACAAGAGTGACCTCAAACAAACAAACAAACAAACAATTTTGTTAATAACGTTATATAAAACTAAAATAGGAAAAACATTGCTTTCAGTTTATTGTAGTTAAGGTAAGGTTTGTCTCTGAAGATTGATTGCGTAACTGTCTAAAAATTTATTTGGCAATGATTTATTTACTGTAAAAGTCGATATTCGAGAGACGATCGTGTATTTTACCTGTGTTGAATGTTCACTCAAGCAGAATATTTCTATGTATGGAGATTTTGATGCAAACAAATTTGATCGATTAATAAATGTTACTAAAAAAAAAACAATCCGAGCGGAGCGATAGGACTAGGCATACTTAACGCGATTACCAAACTAAAAATGTGGATCTTGGTCGAATACTTAGTATAACCGTTATACTCTTAAATTCTTATTTGAAAGTACTGACTGTAACCTGATTTTATACGTACCCATTAACATGAATGGTTTCGAATTAAATGGTACGGTCTGGTTGTGGTACCGAACGTATGGAGGGTTTTATCAGTGACGATAAGTCTTTGGAAATGGTTATAATATTGTGGGGATACACCCATTCACCATAATATATTCATTGGTTGATAATCCCAGTGGCCAGCCTTTACAAACCCAAGCCATACACCGATAGCATGCAGCTTTGCGCGTCACCCAAATTTATCCTACGTTTTCTCGCACTTCATATTCACTCGCAAGAACCTAATTCAATGTATGTCATTTGGTGAAAGATTCATTGATAGAATGCAATGTTGAAACAGTAAACCACCAGTGTCCTTTATTCTTTAACAACATTGATCAGAGAAGCATTATCAAAAAGCTTGATAAATGAGAGATATGTAATAATTTAATCAATACTTGTTGTAAAGATAGAATAAGAATTCCGTGGTAGAAAGCAAGATACATGTAGTATCTTTTACTCTTCAAAGCGTCTATTATTATTTCAAATTTATTATGTTTTGACGAATTAAAATCAACCAACTCTTTGCTGTAAATAAATGGATATTTTTGTTAATGTTTACCTTTATCAGATGGAAATTATCAAGTCTACAGGTGAGCAGGTAAACCCCATCCATAGTAATTAATGACGATTCAAATATATAAAATATGATTAAAAAGTACCGTGTTCAATTCTCAGTGGGCTTATTGAACATAGTTCGCTTTAATTACAATTTTCTGGTACCAATTGTCGGCCAATGAAGTTGTCGGGTCTATGCCTACAGCTGTCTATTCAGAATACCAAAGCACCTAGAATATGGGGTTTGTGCGGAAATTCTGTGCAAATTTGATACTGAGCGTAGTCTGTGTTCCATATACATTGTAATTTCCATGATACGAAACTATAAATTTCCGTATGGTTTTTGTCCTTAAAGTTCTTCACGACTAAAGAAGTAAAATGTCCTATCTTGTTTTGTCTTTATTTGAACCTGTCGTGTCGATGTTTGGATCCCCGTCGGCGTTGAACAATCACCGGACATTTAAGCCGGGAGATTTGTGGGGTAATTTTCCGCTCGAAATATCACAGGATGTAATTGACCAATCTGTCGTTTGCTGTCGTCTCGTGTGTTGAGTTGACGTTTTACAGTTCTACCCTGGACTAATGCTGACCTGATGGTGCTTAACCCGGATTAAGCTTTATTGACGCGTCTTTGGTGAACTAAAACACTCGGACAAATCGTAGTAACGCAGCACCACATTCACACGTACAACAAATGTAAGGGCGAAAAGGAATACCAAACCATAACATTTTCGCGAATAGGGCTGGAATGGATTCTCATAGCCTGAGAAGGAACGATGTCCCTATTTATACATATCTATCAACAAATGAAAAGAGTTTTCATATATTTAGTTCTGGTTTAGGGTTGTAGACAAAGTGAAACCCCATCACCATCTGATTTTTGTTAAAATACAAAGTGATTTCCTGAACACAGTTATCGGGATAAAAACCATGTAGTTAGTAAAGAAACAAATTATTATCAGAGTCTCACATCAGAAACACAAAACCCTCTGGCAAGGAGCAGTATGTTTCCAGGCTGTATTTATCCTGACATACTTAGCACTGGAGGAGCATTAGATTTCCTACAGCAAAAACACTATAGTAACTACACATGTTATTGTTGTGTTAAGAGTCGCTGTCTGCTGTTGGAATACCCCTGAGCACGGCGTTAAACACCAATCAACCAATCAAGCGAAACACAAAGATTTTCTGTCATTTTTTCTGTTTAAAACCGACCAAACCTGAAACATTGGAAGCCGGTCTGATGATTAAACAAAGCAATCTTTTTTACAACCCAATGTAGCTGTTTACAATAAGAGCGCTTGATATTTATTATCACATGTGAACCGCGCGTGTTTTTTCACACACGATGTTTTCTTTGCCGCCTTAATAAAACAAACTTGATCTTCTTAACAACACAATGTTGCGCAATTAGAACATTACGCGAAATATTAAGAAAACAGTTGGACAAAAACTGATGGATGAATTGATTGACTTAGTCATAAAATCCATCCCTGATAATAAAGGTTAATTGAACATAACTGGTTCAGACGCTTCCTAATTAGTATACACTATGGCTTACTATTTCTTGTATCATCACTGCGACAGTGTGATTGTAAAAGGAGCAGCCTGACAGCAGGCTCTTTTAGTCTGACCTTGCCAATCTCCAAAGTGTGCAGTCTTTCCATTCTATGGCAACCAGAATGGTAATAGAAACTAAATTTGTATGCACCCTGATTAATTTGCGTAACTGGAGTCGCCGAATTAAGTTAAAATGCAAATGTATGTTGAATGCAAAAAAACAAATCATATCATTGACAGTGTAATTTTTGATTTACAGTATTGCCGGTAATACCAAACTGGCAAAAAAAGAGAGCCAGTGTCGAATTTACCTTGTTCAATAACCGATCAAGCAGAATATTCTAAGAAAAGAGATCATTTTGTCGACAAGTTTTATTTTACTTTGCTTGAAATCAAAATCAAGACCGAGGGCGAAGGCTGCAACTACATTCTGCTAGAAATTTTAAAATATATACCTTTGCCAACTGTATATGTTATCTCTGTTACGTACTTATCTGGAAGTAGAACCTAAATCCTGATTTATCCAAAACAACTCAGGCTAATTAACACTAATGGTTTCGCATTAAATGGTACGATGTTGTTGTTCCTTGAAGAAGGCCATCCTAGTCCACACGGCTGAGTGTGGGTATATAGTTCTCTTACGGAGGTCTTATCATAAAGAGTGTGGATGTGGTGTCTTCCAGTCATTCCTGAAAACTAGTCGTACCGTAGGAAATTATCGATCAGAATTATCAAAACCTTTAGCTTGTTCTTATTGCCTATAACCACCACCCGTTGCAAGGATTAGTCACCGTTCTTTCAGGTTTCCATTGTGTATTCTCAATGAGGTACACCCATAAATCTAACAGAAACAGGACATTAAAGACTTCTGGAGTAGTACCAAAACGACATATTAAACAATTTCCTCACGATAATAATGTGGCAGTAGTGGTAATGTGCTTGGATATACAATACCCGAACCCATTTAGTGTAATTGTGCATTGGTTTTTCATTTCAGTGACCAAACATTAAATGTCCCAGTCATTCGCTGATAGTAGGCATCCTTCAAATTCCTTCATTTAATCCACAAATGTCCCCTTTCGCGCTTCATCTTCCCTGGCATATATATCAATTCGTCTATATAACTAAAGTCTGTATTAAAAAGTATTATCACATGATAACTGTATAATATATAAAAATGTATAGGTAACCAAATCGTGTAAGTAGTTTATTACGTTCGAAACTGGAGATATGGTAATTACGACAATAATTATTTTTGTCTAAGCAAATCCATCAAGCAAACTATCAGCATTTCTCAGGAGTGTTTTTTTCGAAACTTCATACGAGAGTTTAATGCAAAGGAGAAAACTTTGAATGTATGCATGTCAACGTAACCGTTACGCACTTCCATCACACGCAATATACAATGGTAAATGCGTAAATAGAGTTTAAAATGGTGAGATTTTAAAAATTGTTAATGTAATTTTTGGAACATAAATTTTCGAAACAATTGTTCCTCCATGAAGGATTTCTCCCATTTGTAATCAGAAATTAAAATTGGCGAAAGCAATTATTTATTCTTCTCCATAGACGTCCAATACATCCATCAATGTTAAGTGCCAAATCATTAATCAATACAGACTTTTTTTTATCATTATAATTAAAAGAAGATACTGACACTCTTACATTCTTCACTTCAAATCACATCACATCTAAATCCTGCCTTTTTTTATACGTACCGGAGAGAACACTAAATTAGCTTATGATTTTAATAGTTGAAAATAAACAGGAGAGGGAAACGCTGTTTTGATTTTAACAAGTTACACGTTTTGTTTCATTAGTCTGCTTCTTGCTATCTGCATACCGTCTCTACACGTAGATAAATAAATAAACCTTAATTGGTTGCTTTCTGTATTAGGATTTGCCAAAGACTGTTAGTAGACACCATTTCCTTTTGATTAACTAACGTCTTCGATCTTAAGTTTGATTTCGTCCAAAATTGATTTATTCAAATTATTTATTGGCAATTTCAAAAACGATTTAGGCGTATCTTTCCGATGCTCGTGTAACCGTGGCGAAAGTAAAACCTGCAGCAGACAAGATATACATATAGTCATGTTTGTAATGTGGTTGGGAACTAGTAAACTTCGTATTCACTGAAATGTACTAATCGGTTATTAATCCCAGTAGTCAGTTGTTAAAGATAGTACCTGACAACAAACCTGTATACAAGTCCACTATTTTTCGTCTTTTCTAATGCAAAGTAGTACGCTTTCGTACTTCTGATTTAACAGTACATATCTATTGCAATCAGAAATAACCTAACGAATCTAATGAAACGGTAAAATTCTAGAACACCAATTGGCACAAATGATTGAACTTTGAGGTGTGAGAATAAAACAAAAACAAACAGGAAATCTCATACCAGTTCTAAAGTAGCTTTATAGGGAAAATGTAAATCAATCCTCAGGATGATTGGATCGTCCTGATCAATCTAATTCACTTTTGATTACGAAGTCGTACACCAAACATCCATAACTTTTTTTAGTTACAATCTGAATTGGCTGCTTGAAGAAAATTGTTGATTTTAGAAGCATACCGATAACTCTCCGTGTATCACGTGGTTCGTTTGCTTTGTGACCGTTTGGAATAATGTAGGTCTAATAAGAATAGCGAACAGCAAATACAGCGAATCTGGTATGAGTTGGCACCCCATGGAACAACTAAAACGTTCCGGTGAAGTGAGTCGGTTTTCAGCGAATAAATATACAACAACGTTTTTGATAAACAAACAAAATAGATAAAAGACTTTGTGTTTGATTTTTAAATGATGCGTTATTTCATTCTTGACACAAAATGGATAAGTTATATCAAAACTTTTACAGAATAAATATTATTTACTGGACAAAAAAAGTATATAACCAAGTGGCAGACTGTAGATGCAGACTACATGTGTAAACCCGACGTCGGTTCTCCAAAAAAACAATCGATATTTGTTCGACCGCTATTAGTTTTTACTCGTTCAATCATTGAAAAGTAAGCATAAAATAAACAATAGTTAGACCTTATTCAAATCGTTTTGCACTGCATTTACATTCCCTGTAATTCTATTACAGTATTGTCCTTGCATTTACCATGGCTACACAAAAATAAAAGAACGTTTCTCTATAGTGAACAAGTTCCGGTTGATCACTGGTACAATGCGTTTGTTTGTTATATTACGAGAGATCAGGAGATCAGGTGGATTTCGGCATATCTATCCAAGGGTCTGCGGATCAAAATTTCTCTGTACATCCAATATTCCAACCAAGTTTGACGTATCTGTGTGATTTAGCTGTGAAAAATGACTGCACGGACTTGTAGTTTGGAACTTTGACACATTCAACACATCGTCTTTTTTTCTAGTCCCAAGTGAATTTAACGTTACCTTTCTTATCACAAAGCTTGTCCTAATCAAAAGTAATAAATTCTCTTTATCAATAGAGGTTGAGTCAAGAGCCATGTTGTAGTTTATCACTAAGGAACCATACAGCGGATTACGTTATTTCATGACAAGAACTGATTTCAGAATTAATGAACAGATAGCTGACACAGTTAAATATTAATGAGTATTCAAGTCACCATAGCATGCCCCTTTAAGACTACACTTAGCTAGAAGTACAGTTATACAAAAAATGTCGACATACACTGTAGACACACTCCCATGGGAAATCAGTTTACAAGAACCTAGTATATGTTCTGGCTATGATTTTGTTTAGACATAAATAACGGGAAATGTGATCGTTTGAAAGATTAACTGCTACAAATACTCAAATATAATTAGAATTTGCAATATTGTAACAATAACACAGATATAAGTTCAATCTCTCTTCTGTATCATGCAAAGTACAGGGAAAATATTTGCATAACCTTTCTGCTCCTAAATGTCGATGTTCGAAGTAAAGCCAACATCAACATGTTAAGCAGAATATGCGGTGTACGTATTTCTTTGTAAAAAGGCAAATTAAAGCAATGTAACCCTTTTACAAATTTAAGCTTGACCACCGTGTTCCCATTGAAATATACATATATTATTAAGAAGCTAAAAGAAAAATTACAAATATTTAAAAATTGCAATATTATGATGGCGCTGTTTGCTGTTTTGATTCCGAGTGGAAAACCTATTCACAGGGATGCCAAATGAAATGGACGGTCTTTCAGAGCATTTAGTTATCATCTTACATGTCATTTGCATACTGTACGAAGGAAACACAAGTTTTGATGTCCCAGAAAATGTACATGTAAGATGGTATAATTACTTGTATGTTCCATAGCAATATTTTATGTAAACGTTTTTTTTCTGTCTTTGCTGAAAATAAAATAAATGAATCTGAGGCATTTATTCAATTCTCTTTTAATAAAAGTCTATTAAGGGGCTGTCGTGGTCTCGTGGTATTTAAACGTTTCGTACTGGTCTTTGGATCTCGGTCAGCCTTGAACTGTCATTGCAGATTTAAGTCGGAAGATTTGTGGGATAGTTTTCCGCTCGCCATATCACAAGAACGTAATTGGCCAATCTGTCGTTTGCTGTCGTCTGCTGCTTTCAATTGACATCGTGTAGTTCTACTTTGGACTAATTCTGACCTGGTGATGCTTAGTACAGTTAAGGGCTTCTTTGGGGCGTCTCTGGTGATCAAACTCAGTCAAACAAATTCGGATTACCTAATTATACATTCACAAGTTCAACAAATACTGTGTGGGTTTTTATATATATATATATTCCCTATGTTGTCTGAACGCTTAAAGTAGGAAAGAAAATGTTAAAACTATTAACATCTGAACAGGATTATTTTCAACACCACCTATATAAGGCTTTAGAAATAGTGACCAGACAGCACTCTACCAAGTTTTAAGGAAAACAAGGAAAACTGGCTTCTGCGAGGCAACCGTTTGAAACAAATATCACTTAGTAATCTGAAAAAGTTTCTCTGCTCTGAAAACGAAAAGACCCTTAGCTCATTTTTGTGTTGATAGAACGTAATTAAACATTTTTCCAATTCAGTTATGTATTTGTCAGCTTTGTCTAGTTAATTATTAATCCTGATAATCTCAATTTGCTAATATCTAGATCCAGGGTACCTCTTTACCCTCAGAACGTGCTTGATTGATATTTATGAGCGCAGGTGAGCCATCGTTACTTTTTTCACACACATTAGTCAAGTCGTTTTCTTTATTGGACACAAACAGACTTTTGCTTTAAGTGTTTGTCGTTTAGTTTTCGTAACGAAGAAATATTATTAGATTTACTAACGTTCTGCGTTAGGGAAATAAAAAGAACTTTAAAATAGGACAAAGCCGCGTGTATGGATTAAGAAGGTTACTATTTCTAGTATGAATAATGTGGTAGTAGTGTTACACAAAAAGCCAGCGCAACTTCAATATCATTTAGCCTTATACCGTCAATCTCCATACAGAAAATGTTTCCATGTCATGGCAACTAGACTGTTTGTCAGAGTACCATTTCCACGCGAACTGGTCGATTTGCGTAACCTCAGTTACCAAACGCCTCTGGTATGCAGCCGTTTCTCGAAAATAAAGAAAGTCCACGCCTTAAAGATCACCTCTTAAGATTGTCCAGCAATTGATTTTTCCTAACTATATATAACATTTGATTCCCACACTTCCGAAAGATGACGTAGAATTCCCTGTTGTTAAATATCCACGAAGGTAGAATATTCCATCAGCTAGAGACATCGATGCAAGAAAGGTTTATAACGATTACAACGCTTAAACTGTGAATCCTTCCTGATACACTAACAGTACATCTTATCCGTAAATATACTTATGTGGAACTAAGAACCACAACATGATTTATCCGAACGACTAGGACTAATTTAATTAAAACGAATTGTTTCAGTTATAAAGGTTCGATCACTCATAGACTTATCACGGTCATAACTTTTGTGATAGGTTGGTGAGATTGTTCAGTACTTCTTCCTTACACCCCTCATAATCCCTAACAAGCTGCAGATGGAGGTCCAGTTTTATTGTAATTCTATAGTTATAGAAGCGTGTCACACCAAAGTTTCCCTGATCAGTACGCCTTAATATCAAAATCTGAGGGTTGCTCTAATGTCTATTACCACCATTAATATAAAATATTCATGACGGTTGTAATAATTTACCATTAAGTACCATCAAAAACCCTGAGAAACAGCAATAAATCTAGACGCATTATGCTCATATATGGCATCGCATACATCAGAAGTAGCCCGTGCAATACAGCCACGATATGGCCAACTCCGTCACGATAAGAATGCGGAATGGTTGTAATGTGATAGTGGTATACTAACACCAAACCAATTCACTGTAATATATTCATTGGCCGTTAATCCCAAAAGGTCTGGAATTAAAAGTCAAGGCTAACCCATGACACCAAGCTACTTCAAAAGTCCTTCAAATTCCCCTGCCTAATCCTGCGCGGTCCTTTTTGGCACTTGACATCCGCACGCAAATACCTATTTCATTATCCATTTATTGTAGAGAAAGAGCTCTTGGAAACAAGACAATCTGTTAGTTGCAGATCAGCCATCGTGGAAAATTATTTGATTTCGCTACCTCACTTTATCTGTTAAAAAACTATATACATTTATTAATTATAGTGTTTTTCTTAAAGTTATCAATTCATTTTAAGGGTTTAAATTTCAGACATATCGAGTATCGCAAATGAATCATTATGCAAAGCACCCTATGATCGGATATGATCATATTTTGTTATTTGCTGGGATTAAATTTCAAAACGCAATCACAAAGATTATGAATAATCATTGTGGTGCTCATCAATTCAATTGATTTTATGGAAGAACAAAACTGTTCTCTTACATTTATGCTTCAATACTTTTCTTTCTCACTTAAGAAAAGGCTTTCTTACTTTTTATCATTACGATTATGAGGAAGATGTTGTGCATTGTCTTTTACTTTACGAACTGCAATTATTAAAAAATGTAGGACGCGTACGGTTTTTGTTCACTGCTAGTTGTTTTAGTATTTTTTTTAAAAGTAATCATACTGGCACAGGAATATCGTTTTAATGTTAACGGGAGACTTTCACAGTGCCCCATCACACTCATTTTCTGATATCTAGTCATTTTGCCTGAAGGATAATGGCCTGTCCATGACACGACAAAATTTCTGGAATACATTCACACCATGTAGTATGGTGAAGTAAGCGTGGTAATAACTTAAGAGGCTATATAGCGTGACAGCCGACAACCGAAAGAGTCGTGTTCTGAATAGAAGGTAATATTTTAATTTGTATTCCTGGAATAGTGTGGCCATATCAACATATCTTGTGCGAGAAATTTAGACGCATGCCATCTCCCTTCTCCTTTTTAACCGCAAAACTAAACTAACGTTATGAATCAAGAACATGATTCGATTTTGTATCCAAATGCATACGTACGATTTAAGATCTCCACTTCTTATTATTATTTTAGCGCCTCTTCGCTTATGAGATCACTCGCTAGGACAGTGCCTCATCAGATTGTCGTAATATAGTTTACGACAGCCAGCATGTTGTACGCGATGAAACTATTTTCGGGCTGAAAATCTATGGGCTTAGCAAAACCTATGAAAACTGAGCTATTCAAAAAACGTTCGTGTCTTAATTGCAGCAATTTCATAAATCGTTTTAAACAAAACTAGCTTTTTTAAGTAATGAAAGCTGAAAATTTGAATGTAGTACAAAACTATATTGGTCGATGCCGCCTTGAATTGAACAGTTATTCTGTATTACCGGGGGACAATTTAAACAACAGATTTTTGACAACATGTAATTTCATTTATTCATTGCGTTGTTTAAATATCACAAGCCTAATACAGACCATCAAATGAAAAAGTTGAGTGACCAGTAAGGGTGTCTTCGAGAAAGATTCCTTTTATTTCCCTCCATTAAATTTTCCTGACGATAAACCTGGAAACATCTTAGATAATATTTAGTATCATTATTATCACGCAGAAACTCATGTTAAAGAGCAAAAAATAACTGTCAAACAGTGATCACAAAAGAAACACTCGTTCGTCTAATGGCACTTTTTAAACGACACAATATTTATGACTGTTATGCTAAGTAAAAAAAATGTATAAAATGCAAGCCGTTTCGTAAGCTTAAAAGAGAACGATTATATTGTCTACGTCACTCGGTTTCAAAAGCCTACGTCCAATGCACTATTAGTTATTAAGGTATCTAGAATGCAAAGGACAAAGACCTCCAAGTTTTCAATTAAATTTGATTGATTAAGGCGAGTTTGCTGTGATAAATGATAGATAAGCTAAGGTTACATGTATGTCTATTAGATCTTGATACATGTAACGTCGTCTGCTTTTATTCCCAAGCGAATAAAACGTAACCATCATCCTTACGCAAATCAAAAAATACTCAATCATTTTTATCAATAGAGCCATGTTGTGTTTTATCAATATGGCATCATACAACGGATTAGGTTATTTCATGACAAGAACTGCTTTCAGAATTAATGAACAGATTGATAGCCGTCACAGGTAATTATGAATGCGTAGTTAAGCACGACCCTTTTAGGTTGATGTAAAGTTATACCAAAATCGTCAACATACACATATATACATACATATACATCGATAACAAAAAAAAAGACCGTCATATATATAATATGTGGTCCGATTTTAACGGCACTTCCATTGTCTTATGTACCATTTTAAGTACTGAAATAAATTGTACTTAAATTATAAATAACGAAGTGACAAGTAAGGCTTACATGTAAATGTTTATCAAGCTGTTATATTATTGTTAACTGGTATATTAATGCTCTTTTATTTAACAATTTACAGGACAATTTGAACAAAAGCGATGTATATTGTTTAAATAAAACTTTTGTTGTGGTAGTAAAAGTAAACAATTTGTCTACGTGGTCTCGGTAAACAAAGAACAGTAAGCCTATTTCTTATCTTCAAGTTCTGTCTCACAATTATTCCCAAAATAAGATATTTAAGATATCAACAAGCTGAGGTGAATCAAAAATATTTAAATCTCAAGTAGTATCACCTTCGCCTATATGAGAAGAAACCTACATGTAGAAACTAAAGTTATTAATTAATGAGTATTTAAGTCGGGCTAAAAGATTTATTCTAGGTGAATCATCAAAGCAGATCTGTGTTTCTTCAGTGAGCTTAATGAATGTAACAGATTAAATGATATTCTTCAATTACTATTTGTTAGCCTGTGACATAAATACTATATGACATAACGTTTGCTTTCAATAGCTCACATTATATTTAAATATAATTGTATAAATCGAACGTATTCTTTGGGATACAATATAAGACATTTGAATCACATGATTTAAATGAATATCACATGAATATCTGTTGAATATTTTATATTATTATTTTAGTTTTTATCTAATTCATCAAGATGACGGGGAGGCCCAATGATGTAACTAAATTATCTATATATTTATAAATGTAAAGAAAAAAAAATGTGCTTGCCTCCGCCGGTATTCAAACTATTGTCTCTCGCTACGTTGACATCTAACACACAGATATATGTAAATCTTGAAATAAAACTTAGGTTTGGGCGCTATAAAAGAACTAAACAGTCAATTAATACTTCTTTCTGTTCAATGTTTAGCATATTGCTAAATATTGTCAAATACTGTTAATATTTGTGGTTGTGTTAGAGTTCTACATACTGCGTGTAGTGCCGTATATTAACTTGTACTATTCTTAATGCAGTCATATATCATTAAATACTGTTCTATTCTCAATCGCCATCACATACAATGTGCGTAATGGACGACCCAAGCACTATTTTACTGTACTTTCAAATGTAACATGGGACACAATTACTTGTTTAAACCACAACACTACATTTAATGCACGTGTTTCTGTTTAGACCTTTGTAGAGAACAAAATGAATGAATCTCATGTATTTTATTTATTTCTCTCCAATTAACTGATCCTCACGACTTTACAACAAAGATTTCCTGATATTGGGTGTGTTTGTTTTGCTTGTGTTTCGGCGCGTATCTGTTGAACAAATCTGTCAGACAAATTTGAGTGCACCAAATACAATACAGGGTGACGCAATTATACGTTCGTATGTTGCCTGTGCTCATCATGTATAGAAGGAAATCTAAGTGGAAATGATGCTTTTATATTCAATGTTAGGTTAAATTAATTTCCAAGAAGCCTTTGATTTAAACAAGCCTTGATTAGCAGTCAAACAAAATATGTAAATTTACTGTCAAACACAAAGCCCTTTAGTTCATTACTGTTGTTTATATAACCTGGTGAGCTATACACGTTTCCCAATTACGTCTACGCGTTTGTTAGCTTTGTGTTGATAGTAATTAATCCGCATAATCAATTTTCTTTTCTCAGCCAGCCAGGGTAGCCCTTTAACTTTAGCACGTGATAGGCTGCAGGTAATGCTGCTTCTTTATAGTTTAAAATAAGAATGACTTTTACTTTTTTGTTTTGCAACAACTTTCTATGAATGTTATTTACAGGACGAAGGGTAAGTAGAGTCCAATATAACTGGGCAAAAGACAATCCTTGACAACAACAAAAGCTTGTGTGTGGATCGACTTATGTCTTTCCAGTTATAGCCCCAGCTTGGCATCCCTTTCAGAAGCTTCCTGTAAAATATGGATGGTGAAAGTTAACTATGTCTTAAACAAAAAAACTCGGACAGTTGTTGTACAAAAGGTCAGCAAGACAGAATGTAATTTTGCCTAGGCACGCCAATTCCCATATTGACAGTAGTCACATGTCATGGCAACGAGATTGTTTATAGTAGTGCCATATCCCTGTGAACTATTTGTTTTGCGTAATAGGAGATTCCGGACTTCGCTGGTATGCAAGCCTTTCTTGCAATTAAAGAAAGTCAACTTGTCTGAAAAAGAACATAATTTGGTCCAATAATTGCTTCCCCATTACCATATTTATAAATAAGGTTAAACCACACTTTCAAGACTGGGCGACGAAATTCCAGTTGTTAAGTAGAATTATCCAACAGTTTGAGAAGCTGATGCAGAGAAGAATTAGCGGTTGGAAAAAAGTACTGAAAACCGTACCGTATGACCTACGTTGCATTAAGATCTTCTCCCCCCCCCGCTCCCCCCGTCTCTATATTTTCCCTATATTTAAAACAATTAAGTGAACAATTTACACTTTCTAATTAACATTACGAGTTTGGATTACATGGTATGGTCTGGTTTTTTCAAACCAGGACTTAGGCGAGTGACATCTAGGGTGTGTGTAGGACATTTCTAAACCTCATTTTGCCATCACATAGAAATCTGACAGAACGCCGATTGATGTTCATTTAAGCCAATGGTAGTCCTTTCGAATGGCTGACATACCGAAATAATCTATAACAAGTAAATATATTTGAGTTCAATCAGATTAGAGGTGATTACCTCACCAGTAGGTGAACATTTTTCCCTTCCTGGCCATTCGGTCATA
>JAVFBZ010138921.1:0-21940 GCA_032466195.1 Katharina tunicata
TAACATTATTGACAGAGAAATAGTCCATTTAGTTAGTGTTACATCAACAACAACAAGAACAAGAAGAACAACAACAACAACAAAAGCTCCAACAAGAGAGTAAGTAAGATCTAGACCCCGTTCACCACGGGGTAAAAATTAAAATAGAACTATTTCGCATAACATAAGGCCGAAATGACCAATGCAGCAAGAGCATCAAGTCACTTGAAAGAGTTTAAATTTTTTCGTAGGTCGATTAATCAGGTCAAGCAAGCTTCAGCAGCCTCTCTATGAAGGTCATAGCTATATTCAAAATGCCTCGTCATTACATACAACGTCCGTCACGAAATGAATCAATGGACCGTTTTATACAAATGAGGGAGGGAAGTGTCTGTACAGCAGCTCGTTATCGCTATTCTAAGAAGTCATAATCTCCTACAATAATTTGTTTGTTTTGTTTTGTAGTTTATGCAGTACGGAAAGCCATTTCACGTATGTGACTGTGAGCACACAACCGAACAGGAAACCCACATTTGACAAATCACAGAAAATGTCCAAAAGATTTATTGATTTCAATACTTACCTTTCACACTAGAATATTAAATGTGGATTTAACAGCAAATCCGAGAGTAACAGTGGCATAACAAATATATGTTTGTTATCCAGTTGCTACCAGGTTTTTATCTAGACTGAATGTGGAATAGATAAATGTTCAGAATGTTTTTTTTTCTTGCATTCAACTTACAAACCAAGGATGGGAATTACTTCTCAACTTTCGAACCCAAACAACAAGTTGTTCGTAATTTCAGAACCAGAAACGATAAAAGTGCATTTATACCACTGGCCTGGGACAAATTGGAATTGTTAGGCACAGATTAATTCAAATTAACTTCAGCTAAATGGGTTTTAATTCGTTTGAAAAGATTGTGTTAACGATCTGACAAAAACAAAAGTCGTTATAGGAAAGAGATAAAGGAGAAATATAAATCTACATTTCTAGCTCTGATAACTAGAGGAAGCGCAGGAAAACAATTCACCATTTCCCACTTTCTAATTTTCACCAAATAAGATTATATAAAACAACCAAATAAAATTATAATTGCAGTTATTTACACCATACCTTTCATAGCAGTGGGCTACAAACGGACAAATCTATTTAAAGGCTGTTATATAATTTTTAAGTTGGAGTCTTCGCAAGCTGCAGAATATAAAACGTAAACTTAATTTGACCATATAAATTTAAAAAAAATATATAAATAACCAAGATATGCAACTGATGATATTTGGATGCCAAATCGGTTCAAGGGCTCCATTATAGAAGCTGCTTATAGTGTAATATTAACTGAAGTCCTTAATCACTAAATCGTATTACCTGAAACAAAGTCAAACAGTATATCGTTTTATTTACAGTTAGCTTTAAAAACCAGTAGCAATCAACTGACCAAGCACAGAAATAGCACGTCTATATTATCGACGAAATCACTGAAAAATGTGCTATTCCTGTGTAAACAGTGTATATGCTTCTTTCATTCGTGGAGGTCAGTAGAATACGGGTACATGAAAATACCGTCATCTTGACAGCTTAATTTCGTAGTTATTTTTCATTTGGTTAAAATTGATAATGTAATGTAAGACAAACAATTCAGGTTGGATCAGCCTACCTTCCCGCTCGGACTCCTATAGCCGGTCAAGACAACATCACATACATAGCCGACACTGATCTTCGAACCACTCCGACACATAACATTACGTGAACCATGAACAAATTTAGCCTTGAGCTGTATCTAACAGCACACTATCGATATGTGGTTCTTGTACCGATATGAAGCTCACATCCATCACATTACGGAAAACATTATTTCTTCTCTTATCTTCAGGTATCAGATCCTCCGTCACATAGTATGGCTTGTCTTTCAGTCTAGATTTGGCCGTTAGAAAAACCTCCCTCCGTTCTGGTCTGTACAAAAACTTGGCTATCATCTGCCTATTCTGCCCTGTTTATCGAGGACCCACACGATGTGCGTTCTCTATCTTACGGTTTTTTCAAATTTAAAGGACCTATTATTATCTTTCTAAGTCCATTATTGTTTCTCACATGGCTTTATTTTCACCCTCTAGACCTTTAACTTTTTCTTATATCTGCCTAATGCTTTTGGATTCACTTTGAAGGCTTTTTCTGACGTGTTGAATTTCATTACTTGCGAAGTCAAGACTCTGGATAAAAGTTTCCTTACCCTTTTCTACTTTCGATGATCTGTCTATGATTTATGTTGTTGTATAACCAAACTGTTCATACCGTGCGGAATACCAAAGATTAGGCTCCTCGTAAATGATTCAAAGTCTTCAGCTCTTTCTTCTAACTGTCGTATCTGTTGCACGTTTGTCCCGTGTGGTTGTTGGTCACTCCCATTACCTGCAATTTGGACTAACCCGTCAACAGTCAGTGATAGGAGATATCCTACTCCATTTTTGCGATGGATTTTCAGCTGGATATTTTTTACGACATTTTCTTATTACTAATCAAAGTACTTGGCTAGAACCCGATTATACTTGAATGAACAGTCAAACTTTTTGGAGCCCGTAAGAAACACCTCAGTGCTCACACATGCGCAGTTGATGTTTTTTTATGATAAAGTCAGGTGACTTGTGTGAAGTAAGACTCAGACAGTCGTCAATCTTACTTTAAAACTCATCTTACAGACTTCTACATTGCCACAGCATAGAATAAAATGCTAATAACACGTCTTCGTACATCAGATAGCAAATCTTCCATAGGACACTTTTTGTAAATATTGCGTGATGTGTTGATGTTTAAAGCCGTGCTCAAGTGTATTTCACTTATTTTTCAGTAGTGTATTTCAACAGTAGGCAGCGATAATGTATATAATAAATGCATAGTCAACATAATGTCGACCCAAGTTTAAATATAAGTACCTAGTATACTGTTAATTTCTTACACAACTGAGGAGATGATAACGTACTATGATGGATCGATAACATGGAAGGTCCCACATAAAAGACAAAATTCGTCATATCGCCCTTACAACTGGCACTATAAATTTTCTTATATCTATATGTTTAAATTGATATCAACAGTTGTGAATGACATTTTTCAACGCATAGTGTGAATGGAGGAATCATACAATACAATTTATTTTAACATGGATAAATATCGTGTTGTTTTTCTTATTAGGGCCATGTTAAGAAAATGTGTGTGTGGTGGACATTTCATATTATATTGGTGGTTCTACCATAGAGTTGTCAACGGGTCTGCAAATGTCACCGAACACAATATAAAATAGAACACCACTGGATAAACCCACAAAAATGTGGCGAAGGATTATAGGGAATAGTTATTAAATTTAGTTTTGTTTAAATATTTGAATAATTGTTATTGAGCGCCAAAAAAATATGTAATCAGATTTCACCAAATACGGATCTATGCTTAATACAATAAAGAAGTCCAAAAATTTAAGAACAAAGCTATATGGGCATTTTATCCTCAGACTTGTAAGTTCCGCCTCCGCTTCTGCATGACGATATCATCGATCACCATACCATACAAATAAATGCATCAGTACACCTTTTTGACTTTAATTCGAATAAAGCCGATACAGTCTAATCTGTATTGGGAAAATAGAACTTTGTCTTGAAAAAGAAAATTTCTACTAGAATGAAAATGATATGATCGTATATAAGAAAGGTTATATGTGATGAAACCTGTACAGATTTGAATGATTGCCTTTGAGAATATTTCCCAATAAAATTTAACATCTAATAACTGCATACTCTGCGGTGCGACTTGGTCTTATACAAATGTGTGCGATATATTTCAGTAAAGGGTGCTATTACAATACCCTCTGCAATAACCCTAATGATATTACACCTTCTTTTCTTACCAAACATGCTGATGTCATCCTCTGAGCTTAGGAAGGATATTAAGTTATTGCATAAGACGATAAAAAGTTAAATATCAGCATCAAGTCAAATTTAACCCGTGACGTCACTACTTATATTCAAATAGCACGCTTTTCGTTATTCTGACAATACAATACGGGAATTTACGTTTATAATATTACACGTGCAAAAAGAATGAAATCTGGTCGACAATCGCTTGACCATTTTAGGTCCTTTTCATATTAAAATACGTCTTATGTCTTTATGTGATCACTCCAGGCTGAATGTGTCCATTGGCTCAAGGGCTCCCTGCTGTTAGCACACATCCACGATGTCATTAGAAGAAGCGAAATGGGTCTGGGATTTAACGTCCTGTCGCGTCTTCTAGTACACAAACTTCCGTTTAATCTTATCAAGTCTCATTACTCATTGTAATCAAGTATCAGTGCTATCTGTTCGACAATGATACTTCGGGGTATTGACCTTTTCTATCGTTTCTTATGTATTAATCATACAACATGACACGCGTCAGTTGTATTCACTCCAATTCACTCTGCCTGCATTAAGATCAAATAAAAACATCTGGATAATAGAAAGCAGATTATGCTGTATCATGTTACAATGTTTTATATATAACAAAACAGGAAACAGAAACAACAATAACAACAAAGAAATTATAATTAACTGTTTAATTCATTCTTTATGACATTGTGATTAGTCGGGAAGAAAAGTACACACACATAACATACATCAGCTGTCTGCTGGAACATAGCCCTTTATGGCGCTCTTCATATGGTCCATGTAACATTGTATTTTATGTCCTTATTTTATTGTCTAACACAAATCGGGGCAATTGATTTTGGCACAAGTGAGACCCGATCAAGCATAATCAGCACTCAGTTAGTTAATTCGCCACATCTTTGGAATGAAAACACTCTTTCTGTATCACTACTGGCTTTAACATCAATCCCCAAAGCGTTCAAAAAAATCACTGCTGTATAAGCATACTGCTTTCTAATGTTCAAGTTCCATATTGTAACACTAAGCATTTCATAATCCATATTTGGCATCAGCTGTCTCATTGTAGATTGGCCTTTATGGCGCTCTTCTCATTCCCTAGGGATACATCTTTGGTCCTTATGTTATTGTCTCAAACAAACCGCGTCAATTGAGTTGAGCACTCCCTGTCTACAGCAGACTCAGATGTCAACATATTAGAGGATATTAGAGTGATGTTCAGCGACCTAAGTCACTTATAAGGAATCTTCTACCTCCACGAATTCCCTTCGGACACGATTTAAACGCAGAAAATAGCCGAAACAATCAGACAATAACAACTATGAGAGCGGCATCAATATTTGTCACATTTTTTAACATAAATATCCGACTGTTTTAAAAGATAATTCAGCATTATTGTTTAAGTAAAACTAATATTGACTAAATGAACATCATCTGCAGAAAACAGAACATATCGATTTTTAAAATGCTAAGCAATTAACGTAATTAAGACTATTTCATCTGTTAATGCTACAAGTTTCTCTTAGTTATATCAATACAGATAACTGTTAGGAGTGAATGGAATATCGTAACAGCTTTCAAGTAATGAAAGTATAGATCAATGGATTTCAAGTAAACAATACATTCTGGGTAGGAGTATAATGTAGTTAGACTAATAATGATTCTAAGTGTTTATGTGCAATGTATTTTGTAGTTTTGAATTGACATTTAGCATGAATGAAATAGAACGAAAGTTGGTGCACAAAGTTAAATCTATGTTGGATTATATTCTTTGTGATTAACATGTGAAAGCATTTATCTTACATCTGATAATTTGAGATGGGGCTTGGAGAGGTGACGTGCCGGAATAATTTAAAGCCTTCTGCTTACATAAATGACACCTATCAAGCATTATCAGCTCTTAGAGTAAATACATTTAGCACATCTTAAGAATGCAGACACTGGTCTGTTTTATTTTGACATGGTTGCCTGTAGCCTTGTTTTTCCACATAAATCACCAAATCACTTGAAAAAATTTAACCAAAATAAAAGTACAAACCAGCCTATGCTATATTTGTTACTATTGCTTAAGAATAAACACTTAGGTATTTTACTGCGCAAATAGATAGTAATAAGCCTTCAACATGAACATGAAATATGTTTGAATTCAATATTACTAGAAATCATTTACACATAATTTGTATATTAAATACATGTTAATGTAAGTATCAATGTCGGTTCTTAACGTAATCATAAGGCGATCCAGTGGTCGAGCGCAAATGTAATGAAAAGTAGGTGTTTTAATTAATTTTAGGCCTTCTGGTCCAATAGATACAGATCACACTCCAATAGATTCTTAGCTTCTTTACAAATTAATAAATAATTTATTTTTGATAAGCATGAATTTAATTGTGCGGTAAGTGCGCAAGAGACCTGAGCGAATCGTGCTGTCTTTTCTCCGCTGTTATTGACTTTGTATTGTGTGCGTCAAATAGAAAGAAAACAAGGTCCAGATACAACCATCTCTGTTCCAATCGAACTAACAGAACAACAGAACAGCAAAGTGTTATACACTGTATTACCACGAAGAGAAATAATACCTATGTTTTTACTTGTACGATTTTAGTATAAGGGCTCCTTAGTGGATGAATTCGGTAGAATGTTTGCTGACTGTTGGTGCTCGAAAGCTTTGTCTTAACGTATAAGATAAGTTCAGATCTCAGATTTTGGTCGGGATTATTGTTGGTCGAAAACTAAAAATCCCGCAATAATTCACAGGCAAACTAACCGGAATTGGGACCCCGGACCGTGGAAGTGGGTAAACTATGGCAAACTTGGACTAGATTGACCCTCTAGACCACTCCACAAAATGGATTGATCTAGTATGTATTACACCTCTCTAGATAAAACCTGTATTGCTCCATTATTGATCCGAAAGAAATAAAATAACCAAATGTCTAGATATATATTCAGATCCCCGCTGATTCTGTGTTTATTTTTTTATGTATTTTCGTGTTTAATGTATCACGCAATCGTGTCATTCTATTTTTCTGAACAATGAAGGAAAAGGTCAAATGGTGTATATTTTTTTGTGCTGAGCACGTAGTTGTACGTCAGTCAGATGGCATGCTTTATTTCTTGTTTACATGGTATTTAGATTGTTTGCATGATTGGGGTTTTACGTCGTACACAATGTTATTCCACTTATTGAAGGCGTGCCAGTCTAATCAGAGAAGGAAATCACCGTAAACGACGCTGGCAACACACAAGACAGGACAAAACATTTACATAACATTAACAAAACAGGATAACATTAGCAAAACAGGAAACTACAACAAACCGGCTTCCGGTCCCCCTTAGCCCAGGGTGCATCAGGACACAGGAGGCTCCCACCCAACCACCCATAAGTGGCATTTAGAAGCAGGGTACATAACCAAAAATGACACAGATGGATTTAAAACTTTTGGGTTTATCGATAAGCGAAGTTTCTGACTAGATGCTATGCCCGTTTTTAAGCAATGATTACAAATCTCAACAGAATACACATAAATGGTAAATGAACAACGTTATTAATTTGTTTGAGAAACGGATTGATGTAACATTAGAATGACTTTGTGACAGTTTTTACTGCTTGACGTTCTGACAATGAATACCTTTCATGTAACATTGCTCAGTAATTCTACATGCATGTAAAAGTAAATTTATCATATACAAAAAAATTGTATTGAACAATAACAGCTCGGATGTAGTCTCCAACCAGCTGGTGTGATGACAACTAACACCAATAAGTTATTTCTAAATCGTTGTTCTGGGTTACAATAGAGGGGTCTCCAGGAGGCGTAAATGACGACGAATTACTGTGTTAGTTGTCAAATATTTTTAACAACTGGTACGACGAAGGAAGTTATTTAATATTGCTATGTAAGTTATGTAATCCAAGGGTGGTCATACCTTTGTATGAGAACAGACAATCACCAATTAATCAACCATTTCAGTAGTATCAGCTGCCAACATGTCTTCTTGGATGATTTACTCTTATAGAGGAAGAGAAAACTTAACATTGACCCATGCTTATATCCAGAGAATGTGAACAACAAGTAAAAATACCGGTATGCATGTAGTTTCTTTCAATCAGTAACTTTACAACATCTAGACGAAAGTGTAAGATCAACAACAATTTGAAGTCCGACATGTTTAACACGGCATAAACGTATCAGGGATACCAAACTCTCTAATCCTATATAATAATAGGTCTCTGTTTTCAAGCGAACTGCTCCACACTGTTGCATTATAAATCCGAGGGCAGGTTTGCCTTTGTCAGTATTCAAATTGTTTGCAAATCTTATTCGTCACAATACCGTAAAAAGTACTTAAACGGTAATGGATACGTGTGACAACAATGCAACAACTTGTGTTTTTGGACCAACATGGCGTCAGACCGGAAACAGAAACTCTCCGTAGCCTTCAATACAGTTGTATTCTTATTGGCTAAAAATAAACTAGGTTGGATGTTGAAAATCAAAATGACAAGCCTCACAGCTCTGCTTACTTTTAGTAGAGTTATACAACTTTGAATGCCGAATACTCAGCTTCATAAAACTTATGAAAGCTAAAGTAAAAATTTTCTATCCATAGTACACGATATCAAAAAATGTTTATTCTTATACGAAGAGACAAACTTCACATCAACTCTGTCGATTGTTTCCTGATCATAAACATAGGTGCGACAGACTTGTGTTTCAAAATTGTGTTGTATGCCAGAAGATGTCTTAAATTAGGAAACTTCAATCCATGTTTAAATGGCGCAGTAAAAGAACATACATAGATGTCAGTTTGATATCATTATGTTCTCCGGAAGGAACTCAAGTAATTGCATGAGACGATAAATAGTGACAAGCTTTAATATCTTTTTGGACGCTTACCCCATCCTCGTGCTGAGAATTCTTAAAATAGTTATCAGCACTAGCGATATTTAGTTCGTATAGGAATTCATAATTAAATACAAATTGCATCTTTATATGAGCGACCAAGGCAAAAGGTATCAAATGGCTCAAGACCTTCCTGCTTATAGCAGACTCCACCCGTATAGCATTATATGAGGCGAAATGGGTCTGGGATTTAACGGCCTGTGACAGCTTCTGTTTACTCTAGTTACACAAATTTCCTTTTGATACGATTACGACCCTTCCGTTAAAATCGACTAGGTAGCTACAGCGACTGAATTCAACACACGCGGCGAATAGAAACATTGTGGTTCGTGCTAGACAACTAATTACGATCTCAGCGTTTAGAAATTATAAATGATGTTGTTGAACTAAGTAATTGCGCCCAACAAACGACTTCTCATGCCATTAGCTTAGACTAATAATAGGTAATATTAAATTAAGAATAACTGTTTTGTTCTCAAAATCCGTGCATCAATCCGACAATTTACTCACAATACAACCACTGTTACTGGTAACTGGTTAGAAATGTCATCTTCAAACAGAAAATGACGAGATTGGGCGGTAACATGCTAATTGTAATGGCATGTTCTTTTATTGCTGTGATGTTAACACGTCGCGCTGATGTACTTTTGTGCTGACATTAGTGTCCATCCAAGTGAAACTATTGGGTTAATAAAAATTCACACATATGTATATATTTTTGTGTAAATGTAGAGAAACTAAATTGTGCTTGCCTCCACCGGAATTCGAACTGGCTAGCAGGGCCAACGCACTAGCCGACTGAGCTACTGTAGAACGAACGAATTTTTATCCAGGTAAAGACTGCAAATGTTTCCTACGGTACGCACTGACACAGGGAAATAGTTCCTTTTTAATCTAGATATTACATATATATATAAACAATTAGAAACCTCCATGGCCAATTCCGCAGTATTAGGCAAATTTTCTCCAAATCTCTTTTTTATTTCGTAGAGCGACAGTCACCATAAAAATTACCAGCTAATGACATTTCGGCCTTAAAAGACCAGATTGTTTTCGTCCTTCGCATACATTTAAGGGAATTATTTAATCCCCAACAATAAGGTTTCATAGGAATTGTAGCACCCTCGCTTCCTGAAACAAGGCCTGTTCTGTTCTCTTTAAGGCTTTTATTCCCAGAGGATATTCTACGCTACTTCTTCGCAAGATTAAATCTGAAACACTCAGAGATCTGAAGTTATAATGTAGGCCATTTACAGAATCAGTACATATACGAACACATCAGAATCACCCTGTAATATTTTTCAGGCAGGTCTTCCAAATGTATGAAGTTTAGATATAAGCTAGCTACTCAAAGAACTCCCGTTATTTCTTCTGAAGAGGAAACCAAACGGCAACTCTTAGAGAGAGAAAGAAGCTCTTTGGATTAAAACACTTCAAACACTGTATTCATTGGGTTTTAACTTTGAACCAGATAAAGGATCAATGGTAGACACTATTCTTTTTGTTTTCCAATATGAGCAGCCAAGCACCAGGTTTGGTAAGTCGCTAATTCTGGAATATCAAATCCTTGTACTTCAAGTGATAAAGCCTCTCTCACAGAGACATAGTGTACAAGAACCTGTTAAACAAAACTGTCAACGACCTCTTGGTTGAGGCGAAAGTCCCTTCTGTATCAGTTAACCCATAACTACCCTCATCTTCACTGTTTAAACCCGTATGCAGCTTTTACCTTGATAACAAATTCGTTAGTTCTGCCGTGAGCCTCTGTGGTTCAGTCGGATAGAGCGCTTGCCCTGCTACACTAGAGTTCGAAAACCGTTGTTGGCAAACCAAATTTCTTTTACATTTATACAAAAATATACATATGCCAGTACCAGATCATCAGAATATCCCAAAACAACAAACAGACTTGTGGGTAATATCTCGATAAAAATACACTGTTTCAGGGTCCCTGTGTCAAAGATTACCGCAGAGAAAGATTCGCAGCCTTTACCTTGACGGTTAGAGCGCTGCAGTGCTAGACAGTGAGTAGGAATCCCTGTGGAAGCGAGCAAATTTTCTTTCTCTTCATTTATACAAAAGTATATGTATAAATATGTTGATAGAGTAATCACACTGGCACAGGGATATATTTATATACATATTTTTTTTAACAACAGTTAATGGATGTCTTAACGCAGGATTCTGCATACTATGTCCAAACTTTGTCAACCAGCAAAACGTTTCTCGGGCTGAAGAGGAAAGCTTACATTCGCAAGATCTCATATTTAAAACGAAGTTCTTGTCTATAATTATTGCATTGTATGGTCTCGATGTTGCTCTCAGCAAAGAGGACTTTGGGGTTGAATAGCGGTACGCGGAGAGTTATGTCAGGCAGTATCCCTATCTAACAGTAGAAAAAACTGCAGTAAGGGGTATAACACCAATAAATATCGCTAATTAATTCTATAAATAATAATTGGAATTCTATTTGTTAACCTTTTGGTGTAAGGGCAAAGGGTTAAAGCGCAAGCATGACCCTTTTTATAGTTTTTGTTCGTGTTTACGTTGATCTTTATCACGTAGTATTATCGAGCATTAAGCCAATTGAAACACCTAAACCCCGTACAAAAAACGAATAAATAATATTGCGGCAGGTGGGCACACACGTTAACGTGGATGTTTTATACGAAGCTATCAGGTTTCAGATGCACTTACAGCTCATCATCAGTCCGCTCTGGCTGCTGTGAAAGATAATAAAACATCTCTCGTTGATATTTCCTATACACACCAATAAGTGCTTAGCTAAACTCCGCGATACTCTCCAGAACAAATCAGCAGAGAAAAATTATTTTACCTTACAAAAAAAACAGTTTGTTCCTCGGTTCACAAGATTTCCGGCATATTGGTGAAAGAAGTTCAAATCTTTAATGACTGTACTCGGTGGATTGTAATCAAGTCTCATTGCTATCTGTGTAACGAGAACACTTTCAACACTAATGCTTCGAGGTATTGATCCATCCTGCTTTCTCTTATCTATTTAACCCTATCAAATGATATGCTCAGGACAGTATTATCTCCATTTCACTTTGCCTGCACTAAAATGAAATAAACACTTCCCTTTATATGTTTTAAAATTTGTACATATTACAAAAAGTGACAAATAATTTTAAATTATCTTGTATTTTACACGTAACATCTTCAAACGCAGCTACAAGACTTATATAAAGCTGCAAGCCTCACCACAAAATATATATACTGAAGACAGTATCATTACCATGCATTATCTCTCGTATAAATATCTAAAACCCCATCTGTAAAAGAAAGCGCATTTAGGAGGTATTTATTTTATATTTGGCTTCATATTTGTTTAGCCGCCTGAATTTCATTCCTAAAAATGTCATTTTAAACTGGGTTTTATTCAGCTGTGAGTTCTTTGCATTTTATATGCCCAATCTCATTCATGTTAACCCGTCTAAAGGCAGCGCAAAGGTAGACGAACTTCAGTCATTTACAGCACATTTTGAATAAATCATTATCTTTGGAACATTAAGATAGTGATCAATCTGTGACGGTAACAACAATAGTTCTAGACTTTAATTCGTCAAACGGGTTTTCATTCTACCAGGACAAACCAAACTCTTGCCTTCTTGGTTGATAACCATAACATGACATGATTTGAAACAGTTTTATTTTGAAAATGTTGCCAATGAACAAATGAAGATGGTTTTAGTCCTGTAAATTTGGAATATTGGTCGAATGAAGTTTTTCAATTAAAGATTTTTGCTTTTGAGATCAGTACATATTCTCTGCCTCTTTGTCTAATTAAAACTTTGTGTATTACTTATTGTCCTTACGGCTGCAGTCATAGGAGTTGCGATTAAAAAAGCCATAGGACTTTTAGAACAATCTGAACTCAGGAAGAACCGCAAGAGAGTATGTTTGAAAACAAGACAAGAAACCACTTGCTGTTATAATCTAACTTCTTTCTAGTGTTGGAGTTCATTTGTGGAACACTGAGCATTTCATTGCCCATATTTGGTATCAGCTCTCTCATTGTAGATTGACCTTTATAGTACGCTCTTCATTCCCTGGGATTTCGTACCCAAATACATCTTAGATCTTGACGTGATCGTCTGAAACAAATTGCGTCAATTGATTTGAGCACTCCCTTCTAACAGGAGACTTTCGGATATTAACAAATGAGAAGAAATAATCGCGAGACTGGACGACCTCAGGAATCTACCTACACGAATTTCAATCTGACAACATCTACGCCATGCCAAATCTGCTGAAATCAGTAGCTCCAGAGACTTAATCCCACACATCTGGAAAAAGCTGGTACAATTCTCTCGCGTGAGTTCAATTGCAAATTCAAGAGCATGCCCCTATATGATCGATCGATATTCATCCGGTATCATAGGTTCCCATTGAGTTACCTCTTATTATTTCAACATTTCATAAAGTAGTGTTCATATCTGGGAATTAATTGTCGAGTTTTCTTTTTCAACACATGTATTCCCTTTCTAGTAATATCAATACTAATTTTACAAAAACAAAATGAACAGAATTAAGCACAAAAAGAGAAACCAATACTCCCTCATTTATATTTTATAGTAACCTTTTCAGTAGTTTTGGGGGTCGCGCCGTGACTAAGTTGTTTGAAGTCCCCTTCACTCTACCCGAAATATTTTCGATTCTCCCTATGGACCCTAGGTATAACAGGAAAGTTTTCCGTTGGCAGTGGATTTCGCGGGCGGTTTATACGGTTTCTTCTTGGGTTTTCACCATACACTGGCATCGCAAGTTGTCATATAATTGAAATACCCTTGAGTACGACGTTCAACTTCAATCAAATAAATAAATTTAAAATGTTGTGGTTTTGTTTAACTGCCATATTGGAATGGGCTGAGTGCAGTGGTCATGTCCGGTAATGGGTAAATCTATTTGGTTTACGACGAATTTAGTTATTTACGAAGAATCATGAATGTTTCTATTGGATCTATTTACTTTTCAAAGCTGCTGCCCATAAAGTTTCATAATACACCTATACTTGCTCGGATATAGTATGGTACATGCACCTCATATAGGGCCTGTAAGTCAGGTCACGGGATGAGAGAGATTTCGTGATATCCATTGCCTTCTCCGGGTACAAAATTATTTGTTATTGGTAATAACATCACATGAGAAGTTAAATATATGAGAGTTATAGGACAGGATGATACAAACTGCCCACAAAGCATGGATAACAACACTCTGATACTCAGATATTCAAAAGATACCGCCAAAATTTAAAGCATGTACCCGGAAGTCAAGTAGAAGCCAATGAGACTTACATAGCCTATTCTTTGGGCTTCAGGCCTTTTCGTCAAATTGTGTTGAGATTGTTTATTAAACAAATGATGCATGCTTCTTTGTTAAAAAGGAAATTGTATCATCTGTTATGTTTTACTCAACTGTTTATGTGCAGTCTAAATAAAGTCATTTGGCTGAATGCATTCAACGAGAAACATAAACTGTCTTGCAAGAACATTTATGAGGGTTGCACAGTCATTTGTATCCGTTCTTCTTGTTAATAATATATCGTTTAAAGGATAATAAAACATTAGTGTTTACATTGCACTAATATTGACAAAATGGTCATCGTCTGCAGGGAAAAGAATATCTCGATTTTAAAGTGCTTAGCAATTAACTTAATTAACAATATTGCATCTTTTAATGCTACAAGTTTCACTTATTTATATCAACACAGAAAGCTGTTAGGAGTGAATGGAACATCGTAGCAGCTAGCTCAATGGATTTCAATAAATCAAAACATGCTGGGTACGATTCATGATGTTAAGTGTTAAGATGCAATGTAGAGTGTAGTTTTCACATGACCAGTACATACATTTATGATGGCTTAATTAAAACGCGGATATAACAGGAAATTGAGAGCGCCAATATATTTAAACCAGAGTACATTTCTGTTGGAGTGTTTCCTTTGTAATTAATGTAGTCAAAAGCATTTTTCTTATATCTGATAATTTAAGATGGGGCTGGAAGAAAACGCCGTGGGGCAATAATTGTCAATCTGCTGCTTCAATATCACTAAATAACATTTAAATACAATATGGATATTATATAAGAAGATGTTCTTATATAAGGCGGATGTAACCGCTTGAAAAGAACACAAGACAGCAATAGAAGTAACATATAATTTCCATTAGAATTAAAATTGAGTATATAAAGGCCACCTTTGTTTGGAATCTAACTGATTAGTTCATATGCTTACTTTACATTCCGCAAGATTCTTACAGATATTTCCTTTTAAGTTGACACCTGTCTTTTTGTGGCAAATTTGTCAGCCGTCTATAACGGTTAAAGCAGTTGGACTGGCGTAAAATTTAAAAACAAATCATACGCAACAAGCGTTTGATCTGGGTACGAATAAACTGCGAAGGAATGAGGGAGCAAAAAAATATTGAAGAATTATGACGTTTTTCTCAATTTTGGAAATTTGAATCAAAGCTATGTCTAACGAAGGTTTTGAAAGTCTCGTCATAAAGACAACGTAGTTTTGAATGAAAAAAACGTTTTGTTCTGTAGGGCATACTATTTTCATCCATTCCCGTTGAGGTTGTTTATAAAGCAAATAAAGCAGTATTCTACAATAATGGAAATATGTCACTGGCCTAAGAGCCAACCAGTCGTAAAGTGTGCCAATATAAACATGTTTCACTCGAGTGTTTATGTACCCAGATATTTCGCTCGTGTATGCGACAAGCCAATATCATTCTGATCCATTAGCTACAGGTCATTACTACCTAACTAAAACTGGCTAACTTGCTAATATTGATTAATTCATTGAATAGTGTTTAGCGCCGTGCTCCAGAGTATTTCATTTATACGACGACAATGTATTACAACAGTAGGCAGTGACATTATGCAGATCAAAATAATGTGAATAATAACTTGAAACGTCAAGTATTAGATCTGTGGGTATGACAGCATGAATATAAATTGAAACATACTTGCCTTAGCCAAAGGGCAATTAAGGTTAGCAAAGAGATCATAATTATTTGCCGATTTTCCAAATATTTTGCAATCTTCATTTAGACAAATTTAACGACAAATTCCATAAGTCTATTGTTTATTTTCCAATATTAGACCAAAGGCACTAAAGTCATAATTACAGTGGAAATCTAGGTCAAAAACACAGTTGGTATGATTTTTAAGTCAATGGAACTGGTTCGATTTCATTCTGTAGCTTCGTTTGTATAAATCTTTTATGGTCCATAAAGTCTTCTGGTGGTTTATATTTTTGGGATATTTAATGACTTGTTCATGCAACTATTAATGTGGCTTCTTAAGGGTTGTTAACAGCGTGGTTTAAATCAAGTTGGTTTTATGTGTGTGTATGCGTTTGTGTGTTTGGCTCATTACCACGGAGGGAAATAATACCCATGATTTACTTATACGATTTTTAATATCAAGTCAACATAGAATATGTGCTGACTGTTCGCGTCAAAGGCCTCGTCTGAACACATAGAACATAGAAAATCCCCTGCAAAGCTTTCCTCGGATGTTTACATATTCCCCTGTTCTTAGAAATGCAGGGCTGGATCCCTGTAACAGGTGTTTGGTCGGCATTGTTGTGGATCTTGTGAGTCTAACGCTGAGTAGAATTACGCGATCATTCACTGCTACAGCACACGGAAGTAGAACCCCTGGACCTTTGAACAGAGTGACTAGTGAAGATATCTCTGGACCTGTCCACTACAGTATTGACCTATTATGTATTACACCTCTATAAATGTAATCTGAATTGCTCCTTTATTGATCTAACAGAAAGAAATGTCGACATATATTTAGATCTCTCTGGAAAAACATTCTGATCCTTATTTCTTTTTCGTATACCTTTCGCGTTTAAAGTAACACGAAATCGTGTCATTCTACCTTTTTTAACATTGAAGGAAAATGGTCATATGGTGTACATGGTGTTTGTTCTCCCTTGTCATTGTTTCTCCCCTGCCCACTAAAAGTATTTGCCAACATCAATTTCGTTGAGGACACTGTTGTTGTTTTTAGTTGTTTTTTTCTGTTGTTGTGTCCTTAGAATAATAAAAATGAAACGGTCCCTCTAACAGCGTTGACGTTATGAACTCCAGTACTAACATTTTGCATAATTAATAAGCTTAAACCCTCAATGATTAGGTAACTCTTTATGCTCTTTATAAGCGAAAACTTTGCAATTTGCAAGAAAAGCTCTTTCCGTTAAATCTTATTTACAATAAATTGAGTAATTGTTTTTTCGGCAGTTTTGACATGTTGTAAATTTACATAATAATACCGTGGTATGATTAAAATATGTAGTCTGCATGCTCTTGTAGACAACATATAAAGATAATTTATTATTTGCCTCTTACCAATATGAACAAGGTTGTTTCAACTTAAAGGCTCATTGATATTTCCTTTATAATTTACAAACATTTTAGTTTGTGTTCAGCCAATAAAAAATGTTAATTTTTCTTTTTATGTCTCTTTTAGCGTGTTACTTTTGCAAGTTCAAGTTAAAGACAAAAATACACACTTTTGCAATTATTCAATTTTTTCACACTTCATGTTCTTATATAACGAGGTATTAAGGAGCCTTTTAACGTTAACACTTATGAATACTTGTAACGACTGATAAGCACGTCATCAAGTATTATGGACAACTATGTCCATAGCCACGACGAGCATACCATTTTATGACAAAATTTTGTCAGAAGCGCAAAACTGAGTTAACCAAACGAATCGGAAAGAGACATATATAGGAGAAGAATAGCCAACGAATTATGGCCTTCCAACACCGAAGAAGTTTTTTTAAATATTTAATATTGATAATGTGTGAAAACTATTTGGCTGAATTGGCACAAATACCTGTTTAATTAGTTTATCCGTTAAATTTCTGCACATCAAAAAATCGTTTAGTGTTTAATGTAGGACAATTAGATTTCAACTATACAGTAATGATTTGCATGAGATCAGACGATCATCCATTGATCAAACATTTCATTACTATCATCTTCTAGCATTTACTATGGGATGATTTATTCCCAATACAAAAGAGAATAAACTTCACATGAAATATATCATAGCCCTTCCAACCCATAAGCATAAGTAAATGGCAGAATTGCGTAAAAAGATATATGGCACGGCACGACAGAATTGCATGCTTACTTTTTTATCTTACATTTCTTACAGACACTTTTGCGAGATTTAATATAGTGTTAAAAAATTATATAATTAGAAATTATTAGTTTACATATTTTAATACTGTAAGTCGTATACTTTCAAGTTATGCACAGTAAACTATATTTACTTCTCCAAAGACAACATTAATGTCCATTGGTGATGTTTAAAGACTCGATACCACATTAACGGAAAAGACAATTGTTGTGAGAATTAATGCCAACTACAATCAAGATAGATTGTTCATGAAATGAATTATTTGTGTACTATAAGGTTTGAAATCCTATTTATTAAGGAAGTGCGGGTCAAAGTGATAACCCAGTTTGTTTGGATTTAACCAATCATTGAATTGTTGGTTGCTAGTGGTATACTTGCTAGGATACGCGTTATGATAAGTGCTTTGTTAGTCTAAATTAAGACACGCGCTTATAAGGTATCAGCGTTGGAAATATTGGATTAGGTAAAAAAAAAACACTCAATATAAATATTGAGTGTCAAAATATCACATATTGCTTAATCTGCAACTACCGAGTGCAATAAATACGATTTCCTAAATGTCGCCATTATAGTTCTGGGAAGGTCTCTGATATTAGAAATAACCAACTGAACGAACTGTTTACAAAGTTGGTTTTGTTCAGGCGTTGCACTATACTAGTGTTTTTAGACATGATGCCTGGAGAGCTGCAAGACGCCCTCGCCAATCATACGCGGCGCATTAGTGATTTACTCCACAAGTTTAAACCAAAGTTCTTCTTGATTACACGAGGTTCGTTGCAGTTAGTCCAGCTGAAGAAATGCATATTTTAATTGATGCACTTGCCCCACAAAAACTGTTGGAAAATAAATTGACAATTGTCTTTAACGGCTCCAATGGAAGTGTTCTGCAATTAGCATCCAGAATACCATTCAGTAAAATTTATTGTAAACAAAATGATCACCATTTTTAAAACATTACTAGTATACCACAAATCACCGAAGAATCCCGAGGGTTTTGTAATATAACTACATGTACATGTATGAAGTGGCTTCAATATCAAACGGGTGAGCCTTTACCGAAATGGCCATGTTCAAATTGTGTTTTTTTTCAAAGATCAAGACACGCTAATGGACCACTTTTAACCAGTTTAATGTCGATACATTAACTTTTCTTGTAATTTATTACATTACCAATATGTTGTTCTTTTGCTTGTATTTTTCACAAATCGTGAACGGTAAAACCAACTTTATTTTCATTTTGCCTAATTGTTGTTCTTTTTTTTTTTGTTGATCTGTACAACGGAGAGAAAACATACACAGAAAGTTTGCCAAAGCTTTACTATTTTGACATATACCACAATAGCAAATGCTATATTGGCCGGTTTCCACGTCATGATCTGATTTCCAGCTTAAGCTTTAAAATAACCAATGGGGCAAATTTAATGCGACTGCGCAAAAAAAGGAAAACCCCAAGGAAATGAACGAATAATCAAATTGTTTTTCCTTTCATTTCTTACGTTCGTTAGACCTAGAAATGAAGATTTACAATTCCCAATTAACCGGTTCCTTTGATTAAACGGAAACACTGACAACTGATTCATTGGCGTTGTTTTTAGTTTTATGATTCAGCGAAAAGAAAAAGAAAAAGAAAAAATGTGACTTTCTGTCTTACGACTACAGCATGGCATAAAACTACAGCGTTAGAAACCCTGCACAAAGCAGGTCATGAACTCATATTCATGTTGTCAAACTTAGCACCGGGGCAACATTATTTTTCCAACAGAACTACGCAATACGTTAGTCGCTTAACATTTTGTGGTTGTGTTAGACTTATTGTTTACTTTGGAATACACCGCCGTCACATAAGTGACAAAATCTTGAACGGTGTTAACAAAAACATATTAGAAACCTTGTCAGCGGCTTTTTTTTGCTTATCTGATGGTACGGAGGAATGTGCGAATAATCGTATTTGTTTGTAGTAATGGATTGTCGTGTAGAGCCACTGGTCGGAAAGTTTTTCTGTGCTTACGAAAATATCAAGTAACCAATGAGAAAAGGATCTCCGATGGTCTGGCAGACAAACAGCACCACGTCCAGCAAAAGATATGGCCCTTCTGCGCATTGTGAGACGTTCACCCATACCTGGTTCCCCTGAAGTAATGTCGATTTTTACTTAAGCATCCTCCAAGTGAAAACTGTTTACCCATATAGTATTTATTGACTGTATATATAGACTGGCTCCCATCACGATTGTTTAGTTTGAAAAGGTCCATAGACGAAAGCTTACAAAGGCAAGTGTATTGAGCTTGTGGTTTAACGAACCTTGTATATAAAAAAGCATTTATAGCGTAGTACGTAATTATGATAATGCTATACGTGTTTAACCTTGGATAGACCAATTAACTTTTCATTTCAGGTAATATCAATTAAGTCTTGAATCTCCAGAGGAGATTATTAGATCATGCTTTCCATTTAGAATACGTGACACAAAAATCATTCTCTGTCACGTGGTATCACATAAGATCTTTCTGTTTATATTTTGAATGGTATTTAGCTCTACTTTTATCGCTATTATAACATATGTTTTCGCTTACTTTATAGTTTTGTAACTTGATAGGTGTGAAGATACCATTTTCTCGATATCTAATTCACAATAAATAGGGTAATTATGTGATTTTGTGTTCGTTCAAAACAGGCCATTTAATACTTTGGCCTTAATGTATGTGGCTTTCATCCATTGATCCTGTAAAGAAAAGATCGATAGCCTTAATTTTATAGTTCCTGAAGAGGCCAAGAAAACACGTGATTTACAAAAAGGAATGCTGCCTCGGGTCTGATGCCAGCTTTACTTTTTGTTAATTAAATCAACGATGGCCAATCAAAACAACCGTTTTTGACTACTTATCTGCATATCAAAACAAAATACAAATTCACACACATTCCATAAAATGACAAGCACTTAAACACTTATCTATTTGAGCACATCCAGCATGGTGGTTGAATGTCAAGAGAGAACTTGCCACAACCCTGCATAGATCAATTTGTGATCTATAGGAATGTGACTCGTAGTTAATTGCACGTTTGTCCACAATATCTGTAAATTATTGATCTGTAGCAATATGGAGATAACTAATAACTAAGAATGAGTCCTTCTGTTCGTAGAAGTTCCTTGGTGACTTGTTCGTTAATTTGATGTTTTTTGGAGTATTGACATCTGGGGACAATTGAAGCCGATGAGTATTATAACGTGCTGCAAAAACATTAAGCTAGTAACTTCACGATATGTCCACACTAACGTGTGCATACTAAACCTCTTATATTTTAAAATAAAACTAGCCATAGCCAAAATACTTTACTAGATAGTTTTATCTATAAATGAACAGTTTTAGTCTAACTATTAAAGGCTATCCCAAAATTAGACGATTAATTGATTCATTTATTGATTTATTGATTGATAATTAACGACGTGCCCATTGTTAGTTTATTTAAAGTACGGTGTACTCCGACTTTACATAGACACACTAAGACTGTGCTTGGGACATACTGTCCTTACCCAAAGTGCAATGATATACCGAAAGATACATTAAGAAGGTGAGCCAACAATCTGTTTTCGCGGGCCGTCTTTGTTATCCCGGCCAGAAATAAATAAAAAAATAATATAGTGCTTTTATCCGCTTCTATGTAATCACTGATAACTGATTTACTGGTGTCTGAAGGAATTGTATTATTCACTTGCGAAAAAAAAAACCAACAGAAAATGTGTTCTACTTTCTAACCTAGAATAACAGCAGTTATAATGCCAGATGTTATTGTCGAAACAATACAATGCGTACAAATAGAAGAAAAACGACGTTCTGTTCCCCAGCGATATGGCTTCACTTTTTTTTATCACATACTGGAAAAATCAAAGCGCTTTTATCATCTCTTTGAGAGTTTCTGATTATTTCATTTGTGTTCCAGGAGGAATA
>JAVFBZ010138932.1:2275-16155 GCA_032466195.1 Katharina tunicata
AGGTGACATCTTTCCCTTTTTTGCTCCCTCCCTGTTCGATTGCGTGCGAGAACTTTTTTCGCAATATATTCGTTATACAAATACTGTTATGAGAATGAAATAACCGTGAGTAGGTTTATTAGACCTATCGAATCCAATCAGGCAAACGTTCTTCAGATTTATTTCATAGTCGCAATTTATCGCCAGATAAGTGAAATAACCGCGAGAACGGCCTAAAACCACAAACGAACTTTCGACGCTATATCAAGCATTTTGTTTTTATCTCGAGCTACCACTTACCGGCCAACGGTGTGAAGGAATGAACTATATTTGGTATCTTGGAAGATGTCTGTTGGTGTCACTGTACCGCTGTCACAACGGACTTATTGATGGCCGCGAAATGCTCACATAATTACAAAGGAAATTTCTTCTCATTTTTTCACGTGACAATTTACGCGAGAACACACTTGTCAAGATGTCTCTGGAGACTTGCTGCCTATCGGTTGTCATGACAACCAGAACGAGGAAGTTGATTATTCAGGTTGTTTGTCAGCTGAAGGTGTAAACTATGGTCTTTTTGAATTGGGTTATGATTATGGACATCCGGGTTTCTGTCACGCTATAAGTACTCGGTAAATGCCATCACTTTTCTTAAACAGTAATCTCTCGGAGTGCCGATGTCGAGGTTGTCGAATGTTATTGGAATAAATGCGTATTTTTACAGACATCTGCGAAGTGTAAAATTGCAATTGAACATCGTTGGACATTTATTTAAATGTAGTATAAAACAACTGCTAAATTTTCCCAAATCAATGGTAATCAAATCATCTCTGTCAAGATGGTGCGCAAAACGTTTACCCGCATATTGTTCATTTTTGCACTTTGGATTTTATTGGTAAGAATTGCATTTTAATCATTCCGGCCTTGTGGTGAATGCGTCCCATGCGTTATGCAAAGGCATTCTCGTGTCAAGGGAGGGTGAAGTCTAGTAAAGGGCAATTCTTTATCGCTATAAAGGAGACATTGGAGGCATTTCAAGTCGTTATGGTACACAGCCTGGCTTCAGGAAGCATCCTTTGTACGACTTTTGTCTTTAGGGCACACCACTTGTAAAATAGTCCATCATCCGCCACAGTGGAAGGACCCTGGCTTCGGAACTGAATACGAAGCAAACCCGTCTGTTACCCTTATGCGTTTGAAATTACTCTCGCCTGGAACGTTGTTGCTGCAGATGTAACGTCTATCCCTCAGTCCACAGCAGCTGTGTACGTACATTTCCCCGTATCTCACTCAGAACTGCCCGTATAGCCATGATATTACGGTTTATTTATACATGCAGGTGTATCTTGTTAACTTGTCAGTTAAATATGAACACGGAGAGGTTACGGGTTACTAATTACCAGAGTTGATTAACACACAGTGCAACCCTGCACGCTAAATGGCTCAAAGAGATAACTTGTTTAATAGTACAAATTAGCTCGAGTGAAAATAACCGAAATCGGAAAAGTTAAACCAAAGACCGACTTATTCCCGTGGTTTCAAGGCAGGGTATGTTTGAAGCACGCCATAGACCGCAGAGAGAGATCCGCTTAATGGTTTAAGTGAACACAGCAGTTCGAGACCCCGAATTATATAACTGGGAAGCCATTGCTCAAGTTTGTGGTAATTATTAACTTGTGTCTCCCCGACAGTTAGGTGGATTGGGGTTTGGAGAAGTTCGCTGGAATATACCCCGTAGTTAAATACAGACATAGAAAAGGGTTCTTACAGCTAGAGATGTTTGTAGATATATTGAACCATTTCACTGCTGTTGGCCTCTTCCTTCTTTACGTCGGATAATTGTGTGTCGCTCTTAATTTTGTGCCGGAATCAGTTGGATTCACCCAGCAGTCGTTCTCTAAACTCCAAAATAAATAACACCATCACCGTCTTGAGAGTGGAATAACCTTCAGTAGGCCGATAAAACTCAAATATCTCCTGTATTAAAGAAGAGAAAAACTCCAAACACAAATTAGCTTTTGAATATCGCGAGAAAGATATAAGAACTTTATCCATATCCAGATAATCTCAGAAACTCTCTTCGATCTCAGAAACTCTCCCCGATCTCAGACACTCTCCCCGATCTCAGACACTCTCCCCGATCTCAGAAACTCTCTCCGATCTCAGAAACTCTCTCCGATCTCAGAAACTCTCCCTGATCTCAGAAACTCTCCCCGATCTCAGAAACTCTCCCCGATCCCAGAAACTCTCTCCGATCTCAGAAACTCCCCCTGATCTCAGAAACTCTCTCCGATCTCAAAAACTCTCCCCGATCTCGTCATAAACTTTCCCGATCTCAAAAACTCTCCCCGATCTCTGCATAAACTTCCCCGATCTCAGAAACTCTCCCCCGTTTAATGTGAAGTCGAATAACCCTTAGGAGTAAAATATCGTAAATTGATGGTATAAAATTAGTTAGTTTCTGGTCTCATAGTATTCAATCACTATTAAAATCAATTTTAGTTAAACAGTCTGTTAAAGATTAAGTGGAAATGTTACGATAAGCATAGTTGATGTAATTAGCAGTGTTTCTTAATGGATGTTAAAGGTGAAGACATTGATTCCTGGCCAAAACCATACCAGGATAAGAAAAGTCTGTACAGAAGATGGTCGTGTGCCATCGATCTCGCATAGCCTAGATTGCAGGCCAGGGCTGATAAATGAACTCTCACTGGGCGTATAAAGCTTGTTATTTCCCGTCTGTTTTAAACATCAGATAAGCCCTAAACACCGATTTACTATCGATCTTCCAGGAACCAGGATTATAGGCCCGGGCTGAGAAATGGACTTTTGCTGCACGGAATTTTTTTTCTTTATCCACAAAGACAGTTTTACGGTGTAACAGCGGGCAAATTGGTGAATCACGGAGAAAACAGCAATTAGATATTAATGGAGATTACGTCTTAGGTCTAAAAGCCGCTCAAATGCCCAGTTTTAAAATGGTCAGAATTTTTTTTTTAAAGAAACGTTATAATTTGTATCGATAAGGATTTTGATTGATTGACTCGGCAGCCACTAGCAGGCCAAGTTCAAGTTTTCCTTACTTACGATCAGAACCATAGGTGATAAGATGGCCGCCATTGAACGCGAATTACTTCTCTTGCATTAGTCCTTTTGTTGGCATTTGATGTATTTTTTCCCTTTATGTTCTCAAACTCTGGCCGTAGTCGTCCATTTTTCGTTTCGCTGCACTACTAAATCAGCGGCAATAGATAAGCATATATGAATAATTAATCCAGCGCAAACTTTAAGGATCTAAGCATCGAGAAGTCATTTATTTTCTTCATTTTTTTGTGTATTTTATTCTTTTATTACACAGTATAACATGTGCCCCAGTGTATCGAATTCCTCAATGTGTGCCCCAGTGTATCGAATTCCTCAGTGTGTGTTGCGGGTGTGGTTTGCTTCACCCATCTCTCTGACAATCCGTTGTTTAAGATAACAATTCAAAATACGCCGTATATATACACCCGAAAAGTGAACATACAGTGACGATGTATATGAATAACAATAACATATCTTAGGGAAATGTGGATGGTCCAGGGAAACTCATGACTCCAAGAATTAAGCTATATGTTGTCGAGAGTTCACAATGCTTTTCCGCCTGCTCTGCCTAGAACATTGGATGAAGAGAACCAAAAAATATATCACATACAGAAAACCACAAACGGGGAAGAAAGAATGTTTTTCCTTCGTGCTGAAGTGTCAAGTTTGTCGCCTCAATCTGCGAAATAATTAAAACAATTTCCAGATTGTCTGTAATAAATGAGTACACCGCGACAAATCCTTTAAAGTATTAAAATAAAACTGTTCGCAGGAACACGTATTTGGACTGTTTTATCTTTTTGGGCATCGTAAATCATGGCCGCAAAACGAAACGAGACAGATTTTCCCAAACACGAGGTCGACCTTCCAGGTGTCTCGTTGATTGAGCTGAACGCGATTAAATGAAACCCAAGGGAAGTAACTCTGAATACATTTTAAACACATGTGTATATATATCTATACCACATCTACTAGTTTTTGTTGCGAAGAGAAATAGGAACAGATTTTTTGTTGTCGAAACCTGGAATTACAATCGTATTACAAACACATTTCGAATGTATTCGACTACTTTTTCTTTCCTTGTGAACACTTTGAATAATAAATTACTCAACCTGTGTTTATAATGGCAATCAAATAAATGATAGGCCTACATGTTGAATTTAACCCCTCCGCGAAATTACGCATTTCGTCAATTGTAACGAAACTAGGGCATAAAATCACTCTGCGACTGCGAGAGAACTTACAGCAAGTATAAAAATAATTCAATTTGACTGTTACGAAAAATGTCTGTTGAATTTTTCCTTTTTGTTTTCCAGGACACTACATGTCTGGCTGTTCAGACGGGGGTAACTACTGCGCCCAGTGCCCCGAGGGAACTTTTCAGCCTGATGAAAACCGCGACCCAGATCAGTGCCGGCTAATGTACGTTCACTTTCACTTTTACTTTCACTTTACTGTCTGTGGCCTCACACAATGCGTTCAGGTTTTAACTTCTTCTTTATAGTAAAAGAAAAAAAAAGTAAATTAAATGCTATTACAATTATTAATTTAAAAAAATATAGGTAAGATAAAAAATTTAAATTTGTAAAATTTCATTTATTTGTTGTTTTAAAAGTCTCACTTGGTATCTGTCAATGCTACTTATTTGTATAGATTTTTACTTTTCTTATTACTCTTGGGTAAGTTGATAAGAACTGCATTTCTTACGCAAGCTGTGAAAATATAACGTTTTGATAGTTCATTATTCTATTTTGACAGGCGATACTGCGACAAACCAAATATGGATTTTAAAGATTTTGGAAGCAAGATTAAAGATGCTGAATGTACTTGTATAAAAACGCATCATTTTGAGGGAGACGACCAGCGGGCGTGCGTTCTAAACAAGATTTGTCAAAAAGGCAGAGGGCAGGGTCCCTACGGTAAGAAGAAATGACATGTAGTTTTTTTAACCTTTTTTTTTGTTTTTGTTTATGTTGGGTATCTATTTCATCCGAATGGGTTAAACACAAGACAAAAATGCGAAATTGAGTCATTTTCTAGGTATTAGTAAACGACCTAGGATGTTTATGCTATTTGGGGATCGATAAAAGCTGCTGTGTTTTAAAATCCGTCAAAGCAACGTATAGAAACTCATCCATACTTTATTACTAACGGTATGCAATTAGTTTCGGTTTCATGGTCTGTTAAATAAGCTTACTTTCGCTTAATTTGGGTATAGTCGGTTGTTTCCCAGGACCAGCACTGAGGGATGTTATATTTTTATGAAATGATAATATTTCACATTAACATGGTTGTGTTCCGGTCGTTGGTTCGTTGTGAAGTACTTCAGTGTAATACAGTAGCGTACCGCATTAAACACCAACCAATCGATCCTTGAAATCCCGCGAGATTCCGCGAGATTTGTCCTCTCCGAGATCTGGCGCTCAAGCTGTAGCTAAAGGGCATCGATGCTGAGACTGACGCCGGCATATTACATGTATTAAATATATGTGAGTGTCTTTTAAACACTATCATTTCTTTTTCCCTTTTTTTTTACGAAGTGTTTTTGTTTTGCAGGAGAATGTGAGAAGTGTATCTCAAAGAACATGTATTCAGACAAACTGGACAATAGTCAGCGATGTTTACCTCTGACAATGTAAGTCTGCTTTAACGTTCGATCATTTTGTCTGCCATAGCATACCAAACACCAAACTTTTCTTAACAAAACATTTAAACATAAATTAATGGATTGGAATTAAAAAAAGTATTATACATGCGGCAGCCTAACTTATTCTGAAACTAACAATACTCCAGAATACTGGTGCGTGGGTGGGGGCTTACTAGCTTTAGAGGCCGAGGTTATAAACCTTTTTACGCATACCCCAGAGATGATTCCTCGCTCAACTAAGTTGGCCCAGAGCCCGTGCTCAAGAATAGGTTAAAAAATGGCCGAGGAGGCTGTCTGTGCTCAACTGAGCATGAAATCTTGAGCAAGACCATGCATGCTTAAGACCATACAAAACGAGAAAATATAGCTGTAGAAGGTTTTTGGTCTTTTCAAATTCATTTTGACATACCCTTTTCGGTTCGAAAATCAGTCCTAATTGTTTAGCTAAATTCGTTTTCCGCGACTTACAAAAATGCTTTTGAAGCAGCCGACCAAAAACAGTGTAACGCCTTTCTACCTCCAACACCGAAGAACTCCACAATAGGGAGCTCAAGCGTCTGGAATCTGGGTCGATTTTTGATTTCAGCCGAGTGCGTGCTCAATACGTGCTCAAAATTAGGTATGCTCAAGTTTTTATAAACTCGGCCCTGGATCGCATAGACTTCTGGTAGGTTTTTAGACAGGGATGTGTGCAGCAAAAGAGATTCTTACACTTTCATATTGTGTTCTAGGTGCAAAGAAACGAATAGATGTACAAAAATAGTCAGCAATGGGACGTCAGATAATGAATGTGGACCTGTGGTTGATGGTAAGTTCAGATAATGAATGTGGACCTGTGGTTGATGGTAAGTTCAGATAATGAATGTGGACCTGTGGTTGATGGTAAGTTCAGATAATGAATGTGGACCTGTGGTTTGTGGTAAGTTCAGATAATGAATGTGGACCTATGGTTTATGGTAAGTTCAGATAATGAATGTGGACCTGTGGTTGATTGTAAGTTCAGATAATGAATGTGGACCTGTGGTTGATGGTAAGTTCAGATAATGAATGTGGACCTGTGGTTTATGGTAAGGTCAGATAATGAATGTGGACCTGTGGTTGATGGTAAGTTCAAATCAGCCTTTTATGGTCTTATTCGCTTGCATTTCAAAGAATCCCTTCCATCACCGACGAAGATCATACAAGGTGTTTTGTCGGCAATTCTCGTTTAACCTTTTTGTATTTTTTACCTGTGGCTTCGCAACATAAACGCGAAAGTGAATTATTTTGTCACCAGGAATCGCCAATTAGAGTTTATCTTGGCGTGTGGTTTGGGTACTAAACACTCATTTAAATATCAAAATATCTCTCAACTAATTGAAGGCGTGTGGCTGGGCCAAACATAGCTGATAGACAGGGTTCTGTCAGGTCGGGCTACATACACTGATACACCTCTATACAATATTCAAGTAACAACTGTCTTTTATCTTTTCAGATATCAGTAAATGCCCAAGTTTGCTGGGAAACAAAGCTCTAACAGCCGGTGCTATTGCAGGAATCGTTGTTGGTGTAATGATTCTTATTATAGCCGTCTTTTTCATTTGCATCGTCTTATTTCGACGCCGGGATAGGAAACGCCGACAAGCTGACGCAGAAATTCCCCAAGAAACCATCGATGCTGCTGTACGCAAAATTGTGGAGTTTTCTAAGAAAGATGACGTATTCCGCAAAAAAGGTTAGCTTGCAATGTTGTATTTTGAATATTTGTAAGAAAGTCCACTGGGTTTGAACGTCGTCAACACGTTTAACATAACAATGGTTCTGGTAAAACTAAACATTGTCAGTTAACGCAACGACCTCAATGGCTGCCAACGGGCCCACAGCCGTAAAAGACGTACAGTGAAAAGTTCCTCGCTATCCGAAAAGAGTAAAGTGAAGGGGTATTTATGTATGGTATTGGCCGGCTACTCTTTTACCATGGCATCAGTTGTAATCAGTTTCATTAAACTTTATATATGTTTTTTTGTTGCAGTATCACTGTTGAGTGACAGGCGCATACAAGACACTATTGGGCGTCAAAACTGGGCACTGGCTCAGCATCTTTTCAAAAATCATCCTCACAAATATGAGATAATCGTGCAAAAATATGAAGGTAAGATTTTCTCCTATCTTTGTTGAGAAAGATTATCGTTCGCCTCTAATTTCGTAATGTTTTGTGCAGAAATGCCACGGCTGGGTCTACGATTGTATATAGGGCAGTGTCAATTTTTTGCTTGAGTTAACATGGAATGGTGGAGACAGTCACTGGACATCTCGGCTAGAGATGGGATCTTTAAATTTTTATTGGCATCAAAATTACTGGCATGCTGCGATGTCGACATCAACGAATCGAGACCGGCATGCGAGTGAAAGTAACTCGATAGACGTCCATAAGTACCATTAAAACTTATCAAAAATGAAATAAATATTCATGTCTATTATTACAGACGCCGCTCACCCTAACGAGGTTAAAGGTTATCTGAAGGAATGGCATGATTGGACACAGAACAGCCCAGAGTCCTTCAGCCATCTCATTCATTCTCTACAGAACATCTCTAGAAACGATATTGTTCTGGACATTTGTAGACGCATCAATTCGGAGGCAGGTGAGTGCCCGGTTTTAGAATAAAAAAGTTGTGATGCTTTTTAATTTCTTCATCGTTGATAGGCCCTCTGGCTAAGGGCAGTATGTTTCCAGATTATATTCATGCTGTCATACTTACAACTGGAGGAACATTATCTTTCCAACAGCAATAACACTTCAGTGACTACACATGTGTGGTTGTGTTTGTTGCCATCTGCTGTTGGAATACACCGCGGTCATATAAGTGAAATTCTTTTGAGCACGGCGTTAAACACCACCAACCAATCAAACAATCAATCAATCAGTCAATCATCGTCGATAGTTATGAGATATGACCATAGAACAAAATCAATCTCGAGGTAACTACATGCATTTTGGCTTTTCAACATTTTTAACATTACGCGTTTCAAAACACCAGGCGTTCTCAGTGCTCAATAAATTCACGATTGTATTGTATCACATAACTTACTTCGCCACTACGTTACATCGTAAATCAGTTACATCGTAAATCAATAACAAAGTAAACAGTTACATCATGAATCCGTTACATCGACACAAATATATTTCATCCTCCATTAATAGTAGATTACTTTCACCCTATTCCATAAGATTCATCGTTTTTCCAATTAGCGAAACATCTGACTACATTAATAGATACGAAGCGTATCAGCAACGTTGTATAAGTTTGTCAAAGTAGGGAAAGAAGTGGCAGCATTAAAGGACGTCCATCGGTTTTCGACAAAATTTCGCTTTTCTTCCATGTGTAATTATAAAGATACTTGCCCGTATTTGATGAGTCAAAAAGTCCCATAGTGAGGTAACGGATTCATAAACTTAACGAGTTTACCGCTATAGTAAAGGGGATGTTATACAAAGGTGCATGTTTTGATGCTGATATTCAACTGTTTTATTTCCATCAACAAAGCGACGGATTTCCTGTGTGTTAATGACATATATTTGACCTCCGTATTCTTGTCATCTGTTAATATTTTCTGTTTCAGGTGATGTAGGCGTAAACATTCCGGCTGGATTCTCCAACGGCAATCACAACAGAGCCTTTTACTTCAAGTCCATTTTACCCTGTACCAAAAGACAGTCTCAAATGATGAGCGCGCCAACTGATAGAAAAAACAATGTTAATGGAAAAAATGTTCAGCCTTTGTTAAACGAAGGCCGAGCAAATAACGAGGATGAAGAGAGTAATGTCAATGTTAACTTCAGACCCCAGCCCAGCGCACCGGTTCTGCCAGGAGAAATCCCATTGGATAGGCAAGAGTCAATTCCCATACAAGCCAGTTCATGATTGGTCAATTCCATGTTTTGTTAGGGACATCGCGTTTGATAACTGGAGATATTAACCCTATGGCCGTTTCCATTCTGTGAGGGAATATGTCATAGGATACGTATGGAATTTAAATCATTGTAACCATCGAACGATTGGGTCACCTATGGTGTTCGCAATTTAGTACCCAACAATGTAGATTCCTGATAAGTGTTTCTGGCAGCCATGTTTTATTATAAATAATGGAATGTGTTCCAAACAACTATGTGATAGCAGTGATACCAAACCCAAATACGTGCTTGAAATAGTTCATGATCTCTTGTGAATGGAAATCCATGGAAGTTTATTGAAGGTAAACAATGATATACATTGAAATTCTCAAACTCTCAGATTTAATATTGGTCAATTGGAATAAAGGGAACTGGATTTAGTTTTAGCTTTATATTATCAGAAACGGAATGTCGAAAATTATAATATGATATATAATCCACAAACAGTCAGACACTGAATCCCAATGTATACGGCAGGACATTTTGATTCCTGTAAACACAGCGAATAATGATTCTGACAAAGAGTGTTCTTATGACAATAAGCGTGATAGAACATTAAAACCCACTGAAAAGCTAGGAGATGCATGTGAACTATGAACTACACACCGGCTGAAGCAAACTCAGCTTTTAAAAAACGTTATATCTATTATATTGTTGTTATAGATTTAAGCGCTATTGCTTTCCGAGCGGATTACAGCGAAAATTGCCACTGTACAGGACGACAGAGTACCAACTTTCCTTTCTGAATTGAACTTTATTGAACAAATATTTGACGCCTATATTTTGCAGCCGCTGTATATATTTGTCCTGTTGTGCAAAAACAGTGATGTTAGCTCTGTGCTCAATTCAGTGACGGTCGATTGAGTTACGGTCGCTCGGTGATTGATTGAGTGAAGGTAGCTCCGTGACCGATTCCGTGACGGTAGCTCAGTGATTGATTCAGTGACGGTAGCTCCGTGACCGATTCAGTGACGGTAGCTCGGTGATCGATTGAGTGACGGTAGCTCGGTGATCGATTGAGTGACGGATATAATGTTCGTGGATTTCAGCACTGACACCTGATTTATACAGACCTCCAAACTTAGCACCAGGGCGTTCCCGGTCTGATACAAGGAGACATCTTCCTTTAGAAGTAACTTTATGTGAGAATTGAACATCAAACAAAGCTAACTGATCAATGTAGCTGTGTACCTGGACGAACAAATAAGGAGAGTTTATATTCAGTAGCATAAAGTGAAAGAACAAGGGACAAGCTTCCAACAATCATCTCATTGCTTTCAAAGCTCAACTCCATCAAACTCAACAGCCACCCTTCATATCTCGTCATGTAAATTTTGACATTTGAAGCGTGTCTGTAATACATTACAGAGAATAAACAGAAGTACATTTTGTCGATTTAATTTACAATTAAGCTTAACTGTTCAGATGTGATTTTTTAAAATTGGAAACGTGTAAATAAGACAACACTGCAAGGTCTGAAATTCGAGAGTTGGCTTTAAGCTGGCTTTGTATTTTAGTTATGTTTTATCTTTGATTGCTTCAAAAAATGGAGATTAAATTAACTCATTGCTTTAAGTTGAGAACGATTTTATGTAAATTGACAGTTAAAGTCCATAGCATTATTTGAATGATTGCCTCGGATTACATTTGAAGTTCACCATAAAATGCCATTGGAATATATGATTATAATACCAAACATATGAATTGTTTATATTTAAATTTTGTTTTTAATTTGTGATGTATTTTGTTTCACTGGAATACATGAAGTCTTTTGCGTTATGAATTAATCGCATTGTTTAAGTTTCACGAAATAATGATTCGAAAATAGCCTGTTATCTTTTACAGCACATAAGCGCTTTCGTCAAATGTAGATTCCCACATATATAAACTACTATCTTTTTTACGCATGATCGGAAGGTACTAGAGACGGAAATAAACACATGTGTATAGCTTTGGTGTCCAGCGTACGTTTGTCTTTTAAAATGAACAACACAACGCATATTGAACTCACACCTTCCTTTGTAGAGTTAGTCATAATACTTATTGCCATTTTTATCCGGTCATTTTCATTCTGTTTTATTGTAATTATTTTCAAGAATTATCGTGTCGTTTTGCAATAGGTTTATTTTTTAAGTTTTAAAATAATTGATGGATTGGTTTTCTCAACATCATAATGCCCATTGGTGCTTTTAACATCGTTTGTTCTCATTGCGTGATCACACCTTATGGAATTGGTCTGTTTGTTAAATTTTTCATCTATATTTTGTGTATGTGGGGCTTCGTTTTGCCTGCAAGTGATGCCGTGGGTAAAGAACGAACGATCCAGATGTGTTTGTGGTATGTTTCATGTGTTTGTTGTAGTCCTTTTGCGATATGTTTGATAGATTGTATCACACCACGTTCCTATTGTCCTAGTAGCGCGGTGATATCTTGTATCTTACCACGTTCCTATTGTCCTAGAAGCGCGGTGATATCTTGTATCTTACCACGTTCCTATTGTCCTAGAAGCGCGGTGATATCTTGTATCTGACCACGTTCCTATTGTCCTAGAAGCGCGGTTTCCTCTACCCACTGATCTAGTTCGCTTCATATTGAGAAACGTCAACAAGTGATAAAAACCCAAAGTAAGCATGTAAGCCAAATTAATCAAGGTATATTCCAGTCCCGGTTTCGTAAATTTTTGCACACTCAGTTACTATGACGCCCAGTGTTGAAATGAGAGTTCGAAACGTCGCAAAGGCTTTGAGGAACTTTTCCCAGATGTGTCAGGAAACATCCGCATACGGACAACGCTCTCATCCAGCATACTGGACTCTTGTGAGCTAATGCACCTGAGATTTGGCCAAATACTGCGGGGGTTCGTGTTCTATAAAAGCCGTAACTCGGTGCTCTTCATCTTAAGTTCTTATTATTATTATTTTGTTTTTTAAAGAAAAACGGTGCAGTTTAAACTGTAAATAAAACCTGATATTATGATTTCTTTTTATTTGACATCAATCCGTGACAAAATGTGAAATTCGTTAGTATATGAACCAAGTGCATGTTCAGACTATAATGGTATGTGATAATCTCAACTGAACGAAACATTGTTTCAAAGCGTTCAGAAAACTGTACAGTAACTTGTATATACTACATGTACATTCATTTGTCCACAATGATATTTTTTCAATAATGTAGTAAATTTGTTCATTACAACCCAAAATAATATATAGATATAGTGTCGATATAGTAGGCGTTAAGAAGAGATAATTAACACTTGATTTAAAGTCCCAACTTTGATATTTTCGCCATGTCCCAACCTGAAGTCCCAAATCAAATTTGATTATATAAGTGATACGTACATTCCTTATACTACTGGTGTTTAAATGTTCAACGCCGCATCAGTGGTCACATACATCAGTTGTCGGTAAACTACAACTCTATAGAGTTTTGATATTGGTAAAGTAAGTTTGATAACTAAGCTTTGTGTGTGATATTTGTGTTATTTCAACTTATTATTTAGCCTTATTTTGTCTTGTTTAATGAATGTTGGATCAAGTTGCTGTATGGAGATGTTATATTGAAATAAACTGTGTCGATCAAACTCTAAACGACTTAATCCATTTGTCTCTTCCTGACTTATTGTCAGTTAATGTGAATTTCTCTTGCTGTGAGATCCTTCTCAAAGCCTTATTGTGGGTGTTTGGGTGTGAGCCTCTTGTGTCCTGTGGCTCTTCGAGCTGAAGGGCATCAGGAAGCGGATTTATTGCGGTCTCCTGTTTTTCGTCTTGTACCGTGGTGTTTCGGTGTTGCTATAGAATTGGTTTCAGATGGTTTGCTTCACTCTGTGGGCTGCCACGCCCTCATTTAAGGGAAATATAATCGAGAAAAATCCCTATCAAACAAACCAACAATCAAATGTCTTTCTGTCTCCTTGTTGCGGTCACAAACCATTGAAGAGAACGGTAACCTGTAAAGAAAGTGAGTTAGAGACCGCACAGCACAGATGTACAAATTTATTTCCTGGCTCCGCGGCAAGTTTCAATTCTCTATAGTAGGAGACGAAGTATACACGCGTATATCAGACTGTCCGTTCCACGCGGTTTCTGCCTTCGTAAGAAAAGCTGGGAGTCAATGTACTCCGCAAAATCGTCCACGGTAAGATTTAATCGGTCAATCAGCCATGGCTTGGAATGTCCCTCAATCGGGTGTCAGCTTAACCTGGCTTTACTCGGATAAGGACAAATTCAGGACACA
>JAVFBZ010138943.1:0-15257 GCA_032466195.1 Katharina tunicata
TGATAGTTGATCATACAGGCACATGAGGAAAGTCGACAGTGGTTATTGATCACATGCTTCTTGGTCTGTTCGATTGACCTGTTAGTTGATCATACAGGGACATGAGGAAAGTCGCCAGTGGTTATTGATCACATGCTTCTTTGTCTGTCCGATCGACCTGTTAGTTGATCATACAGGGACATGAGGAAAGTCGCCAGTGGTTATTGATCACATGCTTCTTGGTCTGTTCGATCGACCAGTTATTTGATCATACAGGGACATGAGGAAAGTCGCCAGTGGTTATTGATCACATGCTTCTTGGTCTGTTCGATCGACCTGATAGTTGATCATACAGGCACATGAGGAAAGTCGACAGTGGTTATTGATCACATGCTTCTTAGTCTGTTCGATCAACCAATTAGTTGATCATACAAGTACATGAGGAAAGTAGCCAGTGGTTATTGATCACATGTTTCTTGTTCTGTTCGATCACCAGTTAGTTGATCATACAGAGACATGAGGAAAGTCGCCAGTGGTTATTGATCACATGCTTCTTGGTCTGTTCGATCGACCAGTTAGTTGATCACACAGGAACATGAGGAAAGTCGCCAGTGGTTATTGAACCCAGTCATATTAATGGAATACGCTTGGATACGACGTTTAACACCAAGCAAACGAAGGTTCGTTAACAATTCCTGGGGAAGGAAATAAAATATGTCAAATACCCTTGTATAAATAATGATGGTTCAGTGAAGTTCTAATGTACTCATTCTTTAACCGAGTTGTACTCTTTTACAAAAAGGCGTTGCATTCATCATTTTAGAGGTGTCTATTGTGTTAGGGAGAGGTACACATTATTTAATTGAGCGGTATATTTTCTTTGATCTAGTTGTATGTGATGATTAATTGCGTTGTACCGGGGGAGACGGGGAGGAGCCGGGGATGAGTTAATCTTCCATTATTTCTCTGCTTAATTAGCCTTGGTCACCTTAGTCCTTTATCCTAATGTTATAAACATTAATTATAATATTTACTAATGACATGTTAGTTAACGTGTCTTGTTAAGATGCATCGTATACCTGATCTATACAGCTAGAAGTTATCAGTCAGACTGATATAGCTTTGCTCTGCGCCTAGTTAGTGATGGAAATAAGCTAATCACTGATTTCACATTTATTATCACTGTGACCTCTATAATAATCAAGTCACCGAACTTCTCTGATTAGAAAGCAAACTTTTTGCCCCTCACTCTCCAAGTCCCTGCTTTCGCTTTATATTCTCGTTATGTTTGCCATGATTTGGCAGAAAGCCCCCATCTAAACGGTCTGCCTTGATAATGCTATCGCTAGGCTATGCGCGGAATTAGACGCCTCGGCTCGGTGATTTTATCTTTGGTTGAGCGATGCTAGAAATCCCATCAGCGGCTCGGACCTGATACAGTGTTCGGGGCAGAGCTCTGATTGCTGATAGATATCCCAACAGATAAGACAGCGTTCTAACCCAGTCACTAGTATTTGTCAAACCGACTCAGTTAAGTGTGAATCAAATATTATTTACGACTGATCCAGCCATTGAAAACTCCATGCATAAAATCCCATCGAGCTACAACCAAGGAATTGTTTTCTGTTTGGCGTCTTGAACTGCCTTTTTTATTTCGATAACTCGCCATTCATCTTGTAGCGGGAAACATGTCAGATTGGTGGGAAAAGGTTGGCCGGTGGATTAGGGTGAGGGTGATCTTCAGAATAACAATCTAAACCCATAGCCGCAGATCTCTTTCGTGACGAGATCAGAAATCCTGCTAAAGATCTTATCATAATTGGACGTCATATTAGAAGTGGTTGGGAGGGAGACATATTCAGTTGGCCAATTCTCAAAGTAACGGGCTGAATTAAAATCATTCCGGACTGTTCTAACCCGGGCTGGGGAAAAGCCCCGTTAAACAGGATAGATAAAATCTGCCTATCACAAATGGTAAACCCCTTCGGAATTGCTCATCCTTACCATCTCCATCCAAATTCCCATCAAACATCACTCGTTTCTGAATCCAGTTCAACTTTATCCCGGCCCCCTCAGCCCTCAATCAGCCCTCTACAAACTCTACCACAAACATCAACCCTTCTGACGTCGTAGAAAATCTCTCATATCATAACTGCTAACAACCATAGCCTCGGATTACAGTGAGATTAACTCCGCATGAAGCATATATCATATCGGTAAATCTTAATATATCAGTCAGATGACTGAAGCTCAAATTTGTACTGCCCGGATTATTACTGCCACTTAGAAATTAACACTCAAGATAAACAAATATACAGAATTTATAATAAATGCTGGAATAACCGGGATAGTTCTGGATCAAGTTTAGTAAATGTAAAATAAATGGAAATATCAGCTGAACGGTGGATTTAATTTGTGCTGTTTATTAATGATAAATGAAATTCATTAAATATACAATCTTCAATACGGATATAGCTAATCGATAATACAGACATTGATTACGAACCTAAAAGCCGGCTGCTTGTTTTTAGGCAATAACCATTCACACTGTATTCGCTTAGATCTATAAATATAAAAACCTAAATATTGTTTGATTGGGCAGACTTTAAATAAAGTAGAAACATACAAGTTCTATTCCACAACAACGTTCCAGTACGAGTAAAACTGTGATGCCTTTTAATGCGTTATATATATATTTTTGTATAAATATAGAGAAAGAAAATTTTGCTTGCCTTCACCGGGATTCGAACTCGGATCTCTGGCTAGCAGTTAAAACAGATCAATTAGAATTAATATGATATATTCAATTGTATAAGAACAGAGCATTCAGGCTTATATATATTTTTATTCTTACTATTTTACATGACAGTTGTGAGATGAAATGTTCTATAAATATTATTTCCGTTTAAAAAATGCCGACAATAAACTACAACCAATGCCAACATTTTCCCATATTTCGCTTGGATTTCTATTTATAAATTTTAAAATATTCACACCGTAATGCAATATTCTTCTTGCATTACAAATGAAGACACACGTTATAAGAAGCTTGATACATTTTACACACAAAGACATATATCGACGGTTAATATTTACTTCTAGTCATAGATTGTACATGTAATTGCGATGTCAAATAATCTCAGTTGATTTTTGAAATAACACAAATTATGTATTGGCTTGACTCCAGTTAAATTCGCTACTTTTTTCTTACTGCCAAACAAATTGATTTTTACTGACTGAATTAGCAGAATTAATACAAACAGAAACTAAGGAATAATTGTTCCGCGTAACATCGAGTAATGGTATTCTTACCTATGACCCTCTGGCTAAGGCAGTATGTCTCCAGATTAAATCCATGCCACACTTAGTGCTGGGGGAATATTACCTTTCAGTGGTAACACTCGAAGCGACATTACATAATTGTGTTTGTGATAGTGTCGCTCTCTACTGTTATTGGAAAAAAAGCAATTGTCTGGAAATGTGTTGAGCTTTTGTCTAATTCACAAAAAGGCAAACTGAGACAACTATCACGTTATATAGAGGCTGCTATGAAAATAAGAGCTGCCTTCACTGGACGTTAAAAGAGAACTGTTGTTCATTGTATTATATAAGATGTGCCTGTCTTCCAATATTATAATATTTTCACTCCGCTATATAAACATGTAAACAACCTTTAAGACTGTTATGTCATATGCAAATACGTATTATGTTGTTTTTAGGTCAAAGGCAGTGAGGCCTACGCCTTAATAAAGATACTGACATTGATACTGATATTGATACTGTTGATAAACACCACCGTGATTAAAGTGAAGTACCCTTTAGTGCAGCGTAGAACACCTACCAATCAATCAACCAATCAATCAATCAGTGTTGCTGACGTATCACTCATCAATGGCGTTCATGTTGATTCGACCAGATTTAGAAGCCGTTAGTCAAAGTTTCCATTGAATTTCTACGGGTCCGGGTTGATTCCTAAAGTATTAACACTGGTCTATATATGTTTAACAGCAGTGAAATAACGACGTAAAAGGAACAACTGACAAGCAAACTTAAATGTAAAAAATAGCATACAAATAAATAGTCACAGATTTTTATTTGAAAAAAATTGCGCGAGAGAGAGAGAAAGAGAGGGTGGATTAGAAAGAGTGGGAGGGGGAGAGGGGAGGGGGCTGTGAGAGAGAGCAGGCCTAAATGAACTCAAGTGAAACATATTTTACAATAACATATTTCAAAATATTGCTTTGGATCTGAAAAGATAAACTTTGCATATCTAAAGTTGATATCTCCATAAAGTGCCTTTGGACAGGAAATTTCGTTTAGTGGCGAGAGTGCTGAAATACAGATAATTGCTTCTGGGGTGAAATTAGTTTGATAAGCGATCTCTACCTGTTGGAAATGTTTCTAAATAGAACGGCACCAATGGAGTTTGAAGACAAGCTGTGACCAGGTAGGCATATAAGCAGAAACACTTTAAGACAGACGACAGTACAGGGAACTCGGCTATATTTGTGATGCTGACGAGCGGTAATAAATCTTAAAATGACATTTACAAACTAACACGATTTCACGCTAACCTGTCGATACCGGGCCATTAATTGAGCTTTGATGTTTGCATTTTTATTCAAATGGCGATTGAATGAAATTTAAAAAAATTAAATCTATTAATAGTAGAAGTGAAAACGGCAAAGTAGGTTAATACGGTTATTTATGTTTTCAAGACACCTTTCAATCAATGAATTAATCAATCAATTAACCAATTAATTTCCTTGCATTAAAGATTTCGCATATGTTTATTTTTACAATATATTAACTTTTAACGGTCAAATAAAAATATTGAGTGACACAATGTTCAAGTTCTGATACATACATTTCTTATTTTTTAAATTTTTTATATATATTTTTTAATTTCCACAATGATACATACATTTCGATATGTAAGAGATGTGACCAATGTTATTATTATGTAATGAATGAATCAATAAATCAATCAATCAATAAATCAATCAGTCAATCAATCTTCTGTTCGTCGGAAAATTCACTAATCGGTTATTCGAGTGTTGTAGAATAGTCATTTAGCTCCAGTCGTTATCCCCAACTTCTGTAAATCCTTACATAGCCAACAGTTCAGTCAGCTGAATGGCAAGCCTTTCCTATTAGACACTTTTAATTACAGGGAACTGCAATAAACAAGCCCATTCTAAACGATGAATACTTTAGACACTCAATGTTTTTATTTCGGCCAACTTTAGGGAATTCATTTGCTATTGTCGGGTGATCATCACAACTTTTATCTGACACTTTCACGAGACCTAGCACGTGGCAGTGCTCTAATTGGATAAGAGGCTCACGCGCAGTGTGTCGCTCGCGCCTTTACGTTTTCTTTTAGGACTCTAGCTAGTACTTGACTAGAATGAGAGGAGTAAATATCTATTTACCATTTAGAGGAGAATTTCTGCCTGTGACTCACAATAGTCAAGCAGATTACCTATTGTGTCTGAGTTAAAGGCGGAGATAACAGTGTGGAGAACAAACAGGCTAGGCTGACAGACACGCTGTCATTTCTCTCCTCAGTCCCATGAATAAGAATAGCTTCCAAAAAACCGGAAGCTCATCTTTCTCGCCCTTTCTAGCATTGTTAGCGCGGTAAATCAAGAGGAAAATATAAACTTCATCAAAACATCGTTAAACGTGTCTCTGGTCGTCTGTATACACCATTTGTGTACATACAAGCTCTATAGAAGGAAGACGACAAGGATTTAACAAAACCAACCATATTTTAAATCAGCAATATTTCAATGATATTTTGAAGGAAGCTGTCGGTTTGTTTCCTCTGTACTCTAACCTAATCAACCCTTTGAAAAGTGGACACGCGGTAATGTTAGCTAAGTCAAGAGAAGCCACAAACGAGAGCCCACTGTTCAGAGAGGGCTGACAATGAACACTTTGTATAATCACATTTTAAATAGAATTATAAAAAATCCGAAATTTCAATCTCCTCTTTGTTGACTTATCTTAGCGCGCATGTTAAGAAAACATTACCCCATTCCAACTGATGCCAGTATGTGCAGAATAATTCACATTTGTTTCTATAGCAACACTTTATAAAGGTTTGCTTTTTACAACATAGTAAAATTATATTTAAAAGCTATGAAAGAATATTTGTAAAATCTGTACCTTTTTTTGTTTCCCATATGCTCAATTTTTAACAATGTTATTTCATTCCGATAAGTAATATATGCACGTGTTTTTGTTTGACTTTAGGCAGTGGCCTAAAATACCAAAATTGCTTTTTGGCTCGGCAAATTAATCAGACATAAATTGATAAAGTCGATCGAACCGTTAAGTTTGAAAATCTGTTAATTTCAATAACGCGTGTCGGTAGTGCAAATCTTAATAATTATTGTAGAACATTAAATTTGGCAAATCTTCTCGAAATATTAAAAATAAACAAATAAATAAAAACACCTCTTTGGTCTTATAAATAAATAAAAGATGACTGAATTTGAGCTTAAATCCCGATAAATAAGTCAAAAATCATCGTTATTTTCTTGAATATATAAATCTATTTGATTTTTAAAACCATCTTTTCCCATGTGATCAAACTCTAGTCGGTTTCGTTTTCTGTTGTGTCATGCTGGTTAACCATTTATCAAAACATCCTAGATTAATTTAGACATTCTCTGTTGAAATTAGCTGGTGTGAGAAACCGCATATTGAGGGAAATCTTGTTTTCTTTTGCTGTGCGGAATGTTTGTGGGACAACGCACAAGTTGAGTACAATGGAAATGCAGACAAAGTGGTCAGCAGATTAATTATGCATCGAATATTCCATTGCCATGGAGTGGTCCTTTTTTTATGGCGGAAACTGTTTCCGGTTTATCGACAGACATGCGCCGTGTGATTGATATCTGTCGAGGTACTGGTCAGGTCGCGTACAATAGAGGTGAATTCTGTTAACACCGGATGTCCCGCTTTTTACGATCACATCAGCGTTTATTGAATCGAGAGACGGCAAGCTTCGAGACAATTGCTGGAGTTTCTCCATGTCACCTTAAATATACACAAGAGTGAGGCCCAGGTCCAGAGAAAGAAAATCTGAAAGCTCGAGATAAATTGTGAAACAACAAAAGAAGGAAATGTCATAAAGCACACGTTGAAACACATTTTTATTATCATTCAAATATCGAATTCACTCTTTATCAGTTTTTCACATCTTTTTGTGAAACTACACATAGTTTAAGCCTTCTTTCGCTTTTGTGCTGCTTGCGAATTACGGTACAATCATGGGTATGAAATAAAATTAATTTATCTGATATATTTTAGACCGAGTTTTTGTAGAATTATGTCTTCTATTTTTATATAACGAATGGTGCTAGTATCATCATTTCCCCTTGGCCTTTGGCCGGTATAAAAACATAAATCCTTTTTCAGACCTCATACAACAATATTATGTGCTTTGTTTCAATTGTATTAGATGTATTAAAACTTCGCAATAATATATAGTTAATAAATCATTTTCTTCAACGCTTGTGCTCAAAAAATTCAAATGAAGGGTTAGTCATGAATGGCTTTCTATCGACGGCCTTTCACAAAGTTTTACAGAGAATAAGGTGCGTAAAAATATAGTAGTGAGAAAATCCGGCTAATAAAAACGCCACTTTGACGTTGATAGTTTCGGCACGCGTTTGGATAAACAGGCCTTGGGACAGCATAGGGCAGCGATAAAACTCCTCTATGTATCATGCAGATCGAGTAGCGAATTTCGAACTCACTCACGTGCGCCTTTTGAACTGTATTCGAAGAAAGTCACGCGCCAAGGTGAGCTCGTGTGAAATATTCGACACGTGTTGTGACGTCGTCAAGCCTATTTGGAATGTGAGTACTTTTCTTTGTGGTTGAAAAGGAAGCGAGTCGGAGTTACGACTGTGAGCAACACCTAGCCTTACACGTTTCTATTAGGACTAGAAAATTCACAATTTTAGGTACAATCCCTGCCATTGTTATAGATTTCAAGGTCTGTTCCGCAAAATATGAAATCGACCACATTATGAAAGCCATGACAAGCACTCGGAAAGACTTGAGTCGCCTATTTGAATAACAGAGGGAATTATGACATAAGTGATTGACAAAACTCCACGTAAAGGCTTAACGTGAAAGGTGATCACAAGGCTTGTCTTAAATTTCATCAGGCAAAGGCAAGTGAAATAGGGCTCTTAGCGGAAGCTGTTAACCTCCTCGTTATTCAACCCTGATGTATTCAAAGCTGCTGTAATTATACCACAAAACACACGCTCCTCTTCTTCGGGGAAATTTAAACTTATCCATGCAGCCGATACATTTTCTATTACACATTACACGTCTACTTAGATGTGATACATTTTCTGAGATTTTTGTGACCGTTTTGGAATTTTACATTTAACTTTTTTATTTTCATTGTTTTATACGTTTTCAGATTTGATCATTATTTTTTTGCCAAGCTGCTAGCCCATCCCCATGCGGAGTTGGATAGTGGCAAGAATCTGTCCAGAAAAACAAACGACTCTAGGTCGACTGTTCATTTTGTGAAAACAGCGTGAGTAAGATAAGAGTCATCGATGACTAGTTTTCTAAGCGACACTTCTTCTCGATTTCCTCAGAGATGGTTTCTTGTCGGCATACGCTATGATACCCTTGTCTAAGACAAGATAAGAGGTGAAAAATTCTCGAGTACGATGGCTGGCGACAATCTTATCTCCCCTGGCCAGAAGTGGTTCGTTCGGCCTTTCAATACTCCGCTCGATCCTTGTACTGTAACAGTCGACAAAGAACAAACACAACATGGTGTGTAAAGGATCCTGCCTAGCTGTCTGAACGGAGGACGCTAATCAGCTTTTCTCTTCAATGGATTAAGCTCTTCAGATGTGTTATCGTGGCAGTGAAGCCGGGTTCTATCTGGTGCTCGTTTTCAGATATCCCTTCTATAACATGCATTATTCTCTCTTATATTAAAGCCACACACACCCCTTTTGGCAAATAAAACTCTATTTAGTTCAACAAGGGTTCCTTAACGAATTTAATAGCACCGTTTAAGTCTCGCCTCCAAAGTCATAATATTTTGCACAGTGTCAAAATGGATGTTTGCCTTAGTATATTGCCAGCACAAGAGCGACTCACAAACATATTGTAAACAGACAGAATGACGGGGTGATGGCTGGATGTCCGGTGTCACAAAGATATATAGCTTAGTTAACTCACCCCAGTTTGGATTCTTTTGTAAACCGTTTGTAACAGGATATGCGTTGTTCTTTATGTGACGGTACCACTTACAGAAGACCATTCACTCATTTTAAAAGCGAAAATGCTCCTTTAAGGTCGCGAAAGCACTCAAAAATGAATAAGGAATAAGGACGGAACTGAATATTGTTAGATTGATTTCTTCTCCACTATGGACAACGTAAAGTGTATATAGTTGCACACCGTTAAACCGCTATTGCTATTCTTTTTAGGAGGTTTTGGGCCGGGGGGTGCGGGGATTCTGTATTTTTTATATCTGAGATAAAAGTCGATGTGGTTATAAAAATATATGTGTGATTATAAAAGAGGCTGCTATGGAAAAGAATTTCTGAAAAATATCCATCGTCAACGTAAACAAATGTTGTTAATACCGGACAATAGAAACAACAGTCTACCCAATTGGAAGCTTTCAGGTAAGATTACATTTGACATTTTCTAGCAAATATTATAAATATTGACTCCAATTATAGATTATATTTGGTTCTTTTATAAATGTAGATAAAGACAATTCCGCATGCCCCCACCGGGATTCGAACCCAGGACTGACTGACAGGGCCATTCATCTATCGACTGAGCTACAAGGTTCACGGCTGTGGGACTATACGAATTTTCATCCAAGTAAAGGCTTCGAATCTTCCACTGCGACAAGCACTGACACAGGGACACTAAAGAAGCGTCGTGTTTACCTCCATACTACCTACAAATGTGTTTACTGTTTAGGGAATTGGTGGTTCTGGCATATATTAATTTATAAATCTTGAGTAAGTAAATCTTGATGAATTAAAATACACACAAGCGCATTAAAAACACCTGTATCATTCGATATGTCTGCAAACCTGTATCATGTGATATGTCTGCAAACCTTTGTTTTGAATTGAGAGGGCAATATATATCTTTACATTTCATTGTTTGTGTACGGTTTAACTCTTCTTTTTGCGTGAATTTAAGCGACTATTTTAAAGAATATTTTTTTAGTAGCTGTGAATTTTCTACAATACAGTTGTATGATTATTATAGCTCTTATTGAACATTGTAACTTTCGTCATACTTAGGACCGTTTTTGTCCACAGTCTTGTTGCTTTTCTTGACTTTATTTCGATGTTCCTTTCTTTCACATGGAGAGGCCAGCGTCAAACGTAAACATGATGGACTGGTAGAACAAGATCACACCTTGTTGAATTCTTTCTCTTATTCAGAATAGGTGATATAACCTGGGTTTCGTGATCAACAAATCCCATTTCATCTTCTCAGCCGACAATAGCTAGAGTAATGCAAACTGGGCGTTAGCACTACGAAATAAGGATAGTAAAAATAGTTTTATTGTGACATACGGTTTGTATTAGAAAAGCAATACCACGGTCGTTTCATACATACTCGAATAATTCACATGTTTTCACGATTGTATGCCAACCAAAGGCATATATATGCTGTACATGTTGTTAGCGTGGGCTTGATGTTGGAAGTTACTTTCAACCCGTTAATAGACCGCTTCAGGCTTACACTCATTTGTACCTGGCAACAGTTGTCGGCAGCAGAAACACTCATTTATGAAAACTATAGGCACAAATTCGAATAGCCATCGGCATCCATTTTCATTTCTTATCACAGATAGTCATTTGTTATTGCAACAGGTGTTTGTCAATATACATGTTTGTCAAGACAGTGATAAGTTATATGGTGATAGAAAGCTAATTAATATAATATATAAAGCGTTAGATCTGAGGCTCAAACGATCAGCTAAAACTGTGCTTATAGGGACGGAATCTACTTTGAAACACCGATTCAGGTTTTTTTTTTAAATTTCTACATTATTCATTGTGTTTCAAATACTAAACTCTTACTTTGAACAATTTGCAACAAGCCAGTAGTTCCGCAGTACATTTTCGAGTAGCAAAGGATAAGACAAATTCCGAACGAAGGAAGTCATATTGAAATAGATAATGCTTTTATTTTTCGGCTTTATATATGTCATGAACAGTTGAACCGATACCTGTATATATAAACGTATAGGCCTATGTTTAACCCATGATGGATGACTAAATCCGTTACATACTATATCGATCACAACATGACTTCTTTTTTCATAGGATCCCATATTCTTTGTTACAATTTACAAGGCTGATTCATTTCCGGGCTTCTGATCTATTTCTGTTATAATATATTATAAATTATTTATTATAAAAAAGAACGAAACTGGTGTTTATTTTACTTATTTTTTAAATAACCAAATAAGCAACAGAATGAAATATTGAGCTTGTGTTTGGCGTAGTTAATGTTGTGTAACTGACTATCGCTTAAAACTTATTCAAATGCTGGGAATTTTTTTTTCGTATTTGTGTCCGAAAACCAGATTTGGATTACTTAGAACAGACTGCCCTTACGAAAAGAACAATAAAGAAAGAGTCCCGGGTCACACATTTAAAATTACAAACTGTGTGTACGTTTTCACTTGAAAGGTTTGTAATTTATCAATATGTTACCGGAAACTGATTTTGCTGGAGGATATATCAATCTATCTGAGTCTCAAGAATCCCCACAGATATAGGCTGTGGCCAGAGGGGGAAATGGATTTTAATCATAAAATATCAGTCAAGGCCATTCCTTACAAAAGAGATCTATTCACCATGATAAGGGAAAGTTTAATGTATCTCTTGGGTGTACTTTCAAACAATTATATATATATTTATATTTTATAAATGTAGAGAAAGAAAATATTGCTGGCCTCCAATCTGGCTTGCAGGGCCAGCGCTCTAACCGACTGAGCTACAAAGGCTATATAACGGTATGACGATATCCACCAAATTTTCAAAACTAAATATAAATTATAAATATATTCATAGTATTATATTTTTCATTAAGATTGTTTATTTAAGCCAAAATAAATAACTTATTATATATAAACTATTTCTATATCTGCATGTAGTATTTACAAATTGTCAAATATCCGTACTGCCTGTCAAGACACCAATCTAATGATTAAAATGATTTTTGTGATAAACATTAAAAAAACAAAAGCCTGATGCAACGTGTCAAGAAGGTGTCAACGTCTAGAAATCTTTACAAAAATATCAACCAGACGGTTTCACCCTCTAGAAATCTTAATCAAAAATATCAACCAGACGGTGCCAACGTCTAGAAATCGTAACCAAAAATATCAACTTGACGGTGTCAACGTCTAGAAATCTTAACCACAAATATCAACCTGACGGTGTCAACGTTTAGAAATCTTAATCAAAAATATCAGCCAGACGGCGTCAACGTCTAGAAATCGTAACCAAAAGTAACAACCAGACGGTGTCAACGTCTATAAATCTTAACCAAAAATTTCTATCAGACGGTGTCACATCTAGAAATCTTAAGAAAAATATTAGCAAAAAGGTATCGACGTCTAGAAACCTAACCAAACTATGTCAACAAGAAAGTTGTTGCGTCTAGAAATCTTAACAAAATAGGCCTACATATGCAAGGAGGTTAAAAATTCTATATTAAATTATATTTGTCATAAGCAATAACCATTGTTATGCTTATAGAAAAAGCAATTATGACACAATACTAATTTGTTTTATAAATTTGGTTTTAACTGATCAAACTTTTTCAAATAGGTAATTAATATTTTTTTAAGTACTATTGCTAAATTGATGAATGGGTCTTTCTTCTTTTGAAATTATATTTGTGACGCAAATAGCTTTGCTGACCACACAAGAGCCTTGACTTTTGGTAAAAGGCACAAGTCATATGGACGTTTGCTAAGAGTTTTAAATATAACACAATTAACTTATCAGCTATGGGGCACACACGCAATTTGATTTAACACAAAATATAGTTTTGTTTGTTTTCATCGACAGAAGTCCCATGTCTTGTTATTTTGTTGATGGAATGTATGGAATGATTTCATCACACAACTACTCTGAAGCGGTCCCGAAAAACAAAACTGTTCATTTCATCATAAATTGGAAAGGGAACCATTCTGAACGCGAGATTCGTCCCTTTTTTGACAATAATTTTGAAAAACGAAATCAATTCAGTTTTAATTGAATATAGATATACAGCCAGCGCGTGTAGACTATAATTGCGCTGTCCGTTATTATTAAATGGTTGTAATAAATTACCTCTCTAATTACTTATAAAATGATTACATATATATTGTCAGATTCTATTAAAGTGTAACGTTACGGTTCATCCCCACTCCTGTGTAGTTAAAGTGATGGCTAGTATAGTCCATGGTCTTGACGGGAGGCACCAAGAATCGACCAACTCGCGAATCAATGCATGTTCAGTCTGAGCCCAACATTGTTAGCTTGATGGCCTCCAAATAACGAGAAAAGCGATGAATTCTGCAGCACAGAGATAACGGGACAGTTATTGACGTGGAACGATCGATGCTCATTTCGTGGCGGACCCTCGCCCCATTTCGTCAGCGCAACCTCATAGCGACAGAATCATCACAGGCTAAGAATACGCAGAGTTAGGGGGCGCTCATTGAACGATGGCCGTCTAGCGAGAGATTTGTGCGCGCCACTGATAACACTTCGCATCAGTGCTATCGACTGGAAGCGAATCGCGATAACTTTTACCTTCATCGCTAGTATCCCTTTGAGTCTGATCAATCATAGGCGGGCATCTCTCGTCCACCATAGTTTAACCAGCGCATTTATAAACACAATAACTAACTAATAAACGACAAATTATAACGCTACAATATTCATAGATAATTTCTGTGCATAGATATGCGTCTATTAAGTTGCCTATCTTGTATACTGCCTCAGTAACCCGAAGTTGAAACTTTCCGCCGAATATCCACTAAAAGAGATATTCAATTGGTTTGCTTTCAGGAGTGGGCTGGCTTGTAAAAAATGCAAATTCCTAGAATAGGGTTAAGATTTATAGCAGAAATATAATAATTATGTTTAAAAAATCATAAGGTTTTATGAATTTTGGTATCGCTGAAACCTTGTATTTGATTTTTGTTTCAAAAATTTGGTACTTAAAACTTTGATTCGTTTTCGCTCAAACAGCCTTAACCGTGTTTATTTTAATTAACACGCGTTCAAATATAAGGCGATACAAAATAAATTATCGTCGTTTTGTTTATTTTTGGCCGAAACGTTCAAGCAATTGCATGAAATTTTATTCAAAAATATTTTCAATTTACATTATTTGTATTAAATATGAAAAAGTTAAGATATTGAAATAATAAGAAGGAAATAAAGAGTATATAATTTCCCTTGGCCGCAGACCAATATTTAACTGTTATTACTCATGACTTACAATATAAAACAAACTAGGGATTGTCAAACACAGTATGCACCATGATAACTGGAAAAAAAACCTGTACTATTGGGTGACATTTGACCTATTCAATATTTTATTAATCTGTTGCTTGACAGTTATGTGGATATAGAATAAAATACCGTTTGGCTTGTGTTCGGCGAAACTTTCTGGTGATACAAATGCATGAATTTTGTTTTTTTAAATATTTGCCTCTTAAACTAGCTTAAACTTAAATATTGAAATGGTAAAAACATCATAAATAAAGACTATAATTCCCATAACATTATGCCTATATTTTGCTGATTTGATCTCGGCATAGAATAAGAGAAACTCCGAACAAGGAAGTCATGTTGGTATAGATAATATATTTCGGCTTTATTATTTGATCATCAGTTAAACATATATACATATAAAAATGCCAGTACCAGATCATCAGAATAACCCAAAAAAGAAACAAAAACTTTTGTGGGTAATATCTAGATAACAAAGACACTATTTCAGTGTCACTGTGCCAGTGCTTACCGTATAGAGAAGGTTCGCATCCTTTACCTGGATAAAAATTCGTTTGTGAGCCTCTGTAGCTCAGTCGCTTAGAGCGCTGGCCCTGCTAGCCAAAGATTCGAGTTCGAATTCCGCAATTTTCTTCCTCCACATTTATATATAGTATTTATTTTAAGAAAACACATGGTATATGGTATATACTGATGATGGCATAATAAAGCCGAAATATATAA
>JAVFBZ010138954.1:0-21936 GCA_032466195.1 Katharina tunicata
GATGATGTAATTTCTTCCACGCCATATATAAGAACCAAAACAATGTTAAATGGGATATAACAAGCTCAACTGAGCTTAATTCCCTCCAATGTATTTGATATATTGGTGAATAAATCAAATCAAGGCTTTATTCTGAATTTCTCTAGACAGACTCAATATGAGTTGACAAGGATATACATCTTTCAGTTCAATTCAGTAATACATTTTTATAATGTAAACGTGATGGATAACATGGGGCAGAAGAAGAAAAGATGGCACCAAATGGCTCACACACTGAAGAAGCATATATTTGATCTCGAAATCACCCGCAATTGTGTTAATTGTTTGAGAAAGTCACCAAATCTGGTTCTTGAATGTACATGTATAGCAGGGTGATTTAATAGATTTGACAGCTCTGGACTAATATCTGGAACTTATTTTGATCTAAATATGATTTGAAGAGACTTTTAAAAAACAAAAAAGATGAACAGACAGTGCAGTAGTTATTATGTATAACAAATTACCAGCCTAATGTTGGCAGAGAAGGGGTTACAATAATCAAGTGTTTTTTTAATAAAGAAAGTGGACAACTGTCAAAACGATATTTGATTTGTACAAGTACATCTTATAGGTAAGGTCTCCCAGTTGTGAGTTTTGGGCCATAATGACAACTATTAAATTTATTTTAAGACATATACACAATAATGTCAACTTTATAACCTGAAGTCTAGAAGAGAGAGAACTCTTTGAATGAATGAAATGAATGAATGAATGAATGAATGGACTCTTTATTTATTTATTCTTTGAAGAAGTTTAAGTGTGATGATGCAGATAAATTTTAGCCTAAAATGTATTTCTGAACCCTGTCAAATTTGGGCAGACAAACATATTCTGTTTTATGTAAATGACATAACATACTAACGTACTGACAATCACAATATTGTCTCCACCGACTTTGCTAGGAGTACTTGTTATAAGCATGTTAAGTTTGCTCTGTGGAGGCTAGTTATTTACTGTATGCTAATTCCCAGGCCTCTTATTTTTTCCTTATCATGTAATTTGTTTAAATAAAGTGAAGTTTGCAGATTATTCTCCACTTGCTTGAGAGCGATGTTAGCATCGACATCGAAACGTTGCACAACACTAAAGCGTTAAGCGGCGATTCCATTTGTACGGATGCAGATACGGGTACGGCTGTGGATAATTTGGTTTTGTGTGTCCATTCATCCGGTTTTCCGTATGCATAGACTGAAAATGCATTGGAGACATACGGTCATACGGAAAAATACCGATCGCTTCATGATCCGGTCGAAGATTGCCGTATCCGCGTCCGCATCTGTGTCCACAAAATTATTGCCTCCGTTTGCCTGTTTCCTATGTGAGTACTATATTCCTGATTAATCCTTGAGGGGCATTTAGAAGTTGGACATACTAAATAAGAAGACTATAAGTCTATTTAAGCAGCGTTTCCATTTGTGCGGATACGGCAAAAATCGCGCTAACTGTTAATATAAAGAGTGTTTCCATTTGTACGGATACGGATGCGGACATCTTCGACCGGATCGTGTAGTTATCGGTATGTTTTCCGTATGCGGAACCGTATGTCTCCAATGCACTGTCAGTGTCTGCATACCGAAACTCGGATGAATGGACACACAAAACAAAATTATCCCTATCCGTACCTGTTTATGCATCCGCATCCGTACAAATGGAAACGCACCTTTAGTTGTAATCTATTAGACTAATAATCTTCTTATTTAGTATGTCCAACTTCTAACTGCCCCTCAAAGAATTAATCAGGAATATAGTACTAAAAAAACAGGCAAACCAGGGGCAATAATTTTGTTTCAGTCCATAAATTGTCTCAGCTACTAGAGTTACCTCCCTTTGTTTAATGCTTTTACTGTGTCCTCAGGGTGACCCCAGAATGGCACATAAAGCTATATCTAATAATTCTGCGCAAACAGTGGGTTTACTTTATGTAGTTATGCCCCAGAATAAAGTATTAAACCAATATCAAACTCTGTTTGCGGACTAACAAATCAAATGAGTAAGGTATTTGTGCGCATCGTAATGGGAGCTTATGCGCATATGCAAATGAGTACCGTCGATAAACGTCACTGGTAAACCTCATAGGTTGTGGCGCTCAATATGTCAGACACAGTGGTAAATTTTACGCATTAGATGAAGTGTGTCACAGTGTCAGTGATTGTCAGTTTTGTTTAAGATGACAGTTATCCTATAGTATGCCACTGGATATCTTCCAAGGATTTTTCTGGCAGATGTGCTGCTAATGATTCTGTCATTTGTGTAGTGTAGCCATATCGTCGAGCTGGCGAATTCACTGACCTACAACTGCCTTCGGCTCGAACTAGAGATCGGCGAGCCAGGCAAGATGGACGGCCCCGATATAGACCCGAATTTTGAACCACAAACTAGAGCTCGATCTAATACTTGGCCACTCAGACCAAAGGAAGTTAGCACTGATCAACAGAGTACCAGCCCTGCCCCCGAGGAAGCGAGTGTTGAGGGCACGCCCCAAAAGGAAGCTTTACAGTTAAATTGCAAGAAGACTTCGTCCAGGCGAAATGCGTGGGGAAATCTATCTTATGCGGATTTAATAACGAAGGCGATTCAAAGCTCGCCCGATCAAAGATTGACATTGTCTCAGATATATGATTGGATGGTGCAGAATGTACCGTATTTCAGGGATAAAGGAGACAGTAACAGTTCAGCCGGATGGAAGGTAAATTTAAGTGGAGTTGTCTGTTTAAATCACTTGGAAATCGAAGTGTGTTTGTTCATTTTAGCCCAGCTAACTGGGACACGTTGGGTTTACTTTTTGCGGTGCTTTCATAGTCTGCACACGGCTTAGTAAATGATATTTTATTCAGCTTATGTTTATAAAAGATATTTAAGGTTGTGTAGCACGTTGAAGTTAACTATGTAATTTATGTGATGGTTTGTATAATGAAGGATGAGGAGCCTGGTTTCTGGCGTTATCGCTGCCTGGCATCCCTGGCTGTTCTCAATACATACTAGCACGTATACCTCTGAGGTAGCTGACCTCATTTCATTTCAGGCCTATAGTCAGCTCTGATCTAAAGCAACCTAGTTGATCTGTAGCTAATTACCTGGAAGCCACCAACCGAAACTTTGTCTGATAGCCTGTTCTAAATGGAAAAAATTAATGATTTTGGCAAATATTTAATTTTGATTTTACTCACTGGAAAATTGAGTGCTTTGAATAGTTAGTGTAGGATTTTGGCATATTGTTTGTATGTGGGCTACATACATGTATGAATCTAACTAAGAACACAGAATACTTCACTTAAAAAGTTTATTTTATAAAAACATATTAAGAGGAAACTATTCTTGCCAACACACTTCATGTGTAATTCCATACATCCGTTGACTAGTATCTATATTATGTCAAACAGGCATAAATATTCAAGTCTTATATAATCAACATGAAAAATTATCTGAAATTCAAGGAAGTATTATAAGTTGTAGCTGAAAGGATAGAATTAGGCAAGCCTTTAGTTTGTTGCCAAAATCCAACCTTTAATTACGCCTTAAAATGACCTAACATAAATTGCCAGCCGGTTTTATATGCTGATCTTATCTATATATTTTGCCCCTTTTTTAATTTTTTTTTTTTGTTTACATAAAAATGCATATTTTCAAAAAGGTCAATTCATGAACCACCATTCATTGCAGGATTTTCATTTATAATGATATGTTTTATTGAGTTGCTAAAAATTTGACTTACGTCTTAAACACCTAATGACAACCCCTGGAAAAACATGTTACCATACAACTGTAGTTTGAGAAGAGAAATTTTTAAAATGATGTATTAGTCCTGACAATGTGTAGAATTTGGAGAAAACTTCACATTTTTGCTGGTTTGCTGTTGGAAGTTCAAAATGAGAACCACGTTTCCAGGATGGTGATTTCAGCTGGCACACTGTAATATAAGGGAAATAAACTTAAGTGTGATGTAAACTGCCAATCAAACAAACAAATCAAAATCCCAAAAAGTAATAGAAAAAAAAAAAGCTGTTAACCTAGTATTCAGTTTTTAGGCAATAAAGTTATTGAGTTTTTTCTTCCAGTTCAGACCACCCATAACAAAATTTAACTTCTCAGACCACAGCTAACATAAATGAGATAATGGAATGGTACAACAGTGAATCTTCTTCTCCATTCAATGACTAAAAATTTAAATTATAGAAAGTTCATTAGGTGAATATACCTGCCAAGGTTTAAAGACTATTAACATTGTCAAATAACATTTACTGATTTATTAGTTATAGTTTGGAGCAGAACGAAAGAAAGAAAAAAAACAACATGAAAATAGTAATTTCAAAAGATGTTGGTAATCATAACTAAAATTACAGAGATGGTGATTTCAGCTGGCACACTGTAATATAAGGGAAATAAACTTAAGTGTGATGTAAACTGCCAATCAAACAAACAAATCAAAATCCCAAAAAGTAATAGAAAAAAAAAAAGCTGTTAACCTAGTATTCAGTTTTTAGGCAATAAAGTTATTGAGTTTTTTCTTCCAGTTCAGACCACCCATAACAAAATTTAACTTCTCAGACCACAGCTAACATAAATGAGATAATGGAATGGTACCTTATCTTAAAGATAAGCTAAAGGCTTTTTTTCTGTCCCTAAGTCCAAAAAGTCTGAATATATTTTTAAAAAGTATGTCAAGAGGTACCACACGGTGTTCGGACTATTCACACATGTTTAATTAATGCATAGATAATGCAATGGGATTTTTAGTATGTCTTGATAAGGCTATATAGCTGGTTTCAGCGTTCCCCTTTGTCTTCTGTTGCCCTCCAAACAATCCACATCCAAGACAACTGGTTTGGATGGTTATAACCATTAATCTTTATTTCACCAGGTTCCTCCTCCACCTTAAACACTGGCACCTCCATCAAGCGAAATAAAACTCCAATTGTATAAAAACAATTAATAACCCATCCCTGGAAATTGCTGTAATGGAGCTCCACAAGTACATAACTAGGACATTACTTTTATTAGTGATAAAGATAAGTCTATGATAAACAGTTGCATAACTAATACTGGTCTTTTTTTATGTCATGTGACAACGACTTAACATATAGCTACAAGAAAAGCAAAGCTATGAAAGTAAAGATCTTTTTATAAAGGTCAGCGTGTCCAAGTCTCTGTGTGAGGTGTGTGAGGTGTTAATGGCCATACCATGCAGGTACAACTTAATATATCATTCTATTGAGATGATGATAGTGGCATCTGTTGACTATTGTTGTAGCCTCTTCAATGTTTGAACACCTACGACCTGTCTTGCTTATATTATGTATGGATATCTTCAGTGACCAGTCAATAAATTGGCTAGTTTGAAGTTCACCCAGGTTAAACCCTCCCCCAAGCTATACTCAAAGTGTCATAGAAAGAAAAAAGCACAATGAAGAAAAAAAAGACTATTTATATTTACTGCTGACCAAAATCCTTTTTTATCTCTCTCTCTCTCTCCGTTTTTATGTACATGTACTGTAGCTTTGTCATTACTGGTTTTTATATGAACTATTAACCATGGCATTTATATTAGGGAGAGATATTTATCGATAGCGATAAGAAAAATAGACATATATATACATGTACTGTACAGTAATATTTATGCAACGCTATAGTGAGATTGATTGGTTGGTGGATTGATTGATCGATTGATTTTTTTTTTGACTAGCTGACACTGGGAAATTAGTGAAAGATAATTTTATCTCCAGTAAATAAACCTTTTAAATCTAATATCTTTTCAGGGCATTTTAACTTGTAAATATCTGGCAAAATTGGAAGGACACTTTAAAAACAGTTTTAACTTCTGGTCCTGTTCTCTGTCCTTTACAACTGAGAGTTGTAAAGTGTCTTTTAAATATTTCTCTCCCAAAAGCCTTGAGAAATTTGATTCAAATCTGGTGTGATGACTTCAACTGCCCCATCAGATTATTGCTTTCATTGTTCATCTTAATACTTCATAATGTTCACTAAAATGCACAAAAGCTGTATAAAGATGCACATACATGTACATGTAGGTAAACTTAAATATTATTTATTCATGTTGTATTACGTATTTGCACAATATCAAATAAAGTAAGCAGGTAAAGTTAGTAGTTTTATCTGACCTATTTGACAGAACTAAATCCTCCTTTAAGGTATAATGTCATATACCAGAGTCCTGTCCTGAAAAGGGTACCCATGCATATCCTATTCGTTCAAGCATGCATATTGAATTGCCTGCCCTTTACACACTTTTTCCTGTGTTTCTATTATGGCCCTGTATGTACCTGGACTTAAGTACACATTACTGTAAGCTTCCTAAGTTTTTGAAATTCCTTTTCTCAAAGCTGTCCTGTAGAAGGCCGGTTATCTGAGTGGTGTACCATTTAGGTGGCTGGGATTTACTGCTGGCAATTGCCTGACTATTAAAGGGTTATGAGTTCCATTCTTGATAGGGTCTCCGTCTGCACAATTTTCTGAACTACATCTATAATCTTGTCAATCCCCCAAAAATTATAATACTCAATGGTGTTACTGGTGTTAATATATTACATGCTTCCTTCATCAGGTTGAGGTATGTATTTGTCAACCTTTAAGTGTCAGTGAGTACTGCTACCTCTTAATAGCATATGCACCATTCATTTTATTTTATCTTTGCAGACTTTGCTTATCCCTGGAAAATGTGTAAAATTTGTAGTGAATAGGATATAATTGATACCACTACCATAAATGCTATGAGTCATGTCATATAATAAACCTCCCATATTATTGAAATTCTACTGATGAGAATAAGTCAATCCCACATTTATGGCTACAGAGTTGTGTATCAGTGTTAGGAAGCCAATTATTTACAGGAAGTTTCCTCATTTCCCAAAAACGAAAAAGTTGTCATAGTTCTTAGTGAAATGTCTATAAGTATGAGGAACATTTGTCATATGGAACAAACCAGAGATGATATTTAATTTTGTTTGTGTGTTTGTTTCAGAATTCTATACGCCACAACCTCTCCCTACATAACAGGTTTATGAGGATTCAGAATGAAGGAACTGGGAAGAGCTCCTGGTGGGTTATTAACCCAGATGCCAAACCAGGTAAACCAGCCAGGCGACGCACAAGTAGTATGGACACAAAGTCCCTCGCTTCGAAGCGAGACAGGGTTCGGAAAAGGGTTCGGGAACTGAAGAACCAAAGATTAGAAGGAGGCAGTGCACATATATCTGATGATAACTTTTCTCTCAGTCCGAGTGATCCCAACAGTCAGTTCAGAGACCGAGTGGATTCCACTCACAGCACACACAGTGGCAGACTCTCTCCTATTCCAGCCGTTCCTGGGTTTGATTACGATAAAGAGCTGGAGGATGACTTGCCATGGGACAGTAGTAATTATGTGCCGTCTGGAGATTTATACTCCAACACTACACTTGTTGACAGCCTCATTGACAGTATGAAAATTGTAGACAATAGTAATGGACTGATGGCTGTGCAGGACAACCTATCCCCCTCACCTCAAATGATGCCCCAATATAATCAGAACAATAATTTTAGCACGCAATATAACGAGTTGCCTGCTCCTCCTCCCTACCCAGATCACCAGAATAGAAGCCCAAGGCAGCAGTCCCCGTCTCTACTCTCAGATCTCAACCAGAAGAATGCTTATGATGGACTTTCAATGGACCTGCCTCAGCAAAACTTAGACTACTGCCAACAGCCAATGGTTCAGGAAAATACACTATCAATGTCACTGAATACACAAGGCCAACAGACCTCCCCAAACCAGTCTCCCCAAGTTATGAACTATCTAACAAGTAGTCCGTATGGAGCACAGCCCCAGCAGCTCTCCCCCAAACCTCTTCAGGTGTCCCCTCAGCCTCGCTCACCACAGCTATCACCCAAGATTTCCCCCCAGCTATCCCCTCAACCCAGCCCTCAATGTCCTCAAGTCAGCAGGACAAACCCTCTTCTACAGCAACATCTCCAGTCCCCTACTAACTCCTTACTCTTGAAGGCTCTCACACGCAGCCAGGCACATGTGACACAGGCACAACAACTCAACCTCTTACGGCAACTTAACCAAGCTAGAGCCCAAAATAAACTTCCACTGTATAACCCTCAAATTTCTCACCTCAACAGCTCTGGTAACCCATCATGTCTATCTGATGGTGTGACTAATCAGATGAATCAAGTACCATCAATGCCTAATAACAGCTCTGTCAACAGCCAGTTAATTGCCCATTTGACCCAGTCTGCCCCTACCCTAAATCAACTTGCAGGACACTATGGCCAGCATAACGGACAGGGTATTGGCAATAATATGGGCTTCCAACAAGAGACACCAATGGAGAATGGCATTGTCAACAACTTGTTCCCCACCTCTAACTCCAGCAGCAACTTAGAAAACCTAAATGACATAGAATTGGATTCACTAATTGATGTAGATTGTGATGTGGAGCAAGTGCTCTACAATGAACTGAAGCTTGATGGTAACTTGGACTTCAACTTTGAACCTATCCTTTCTGATTTCATTGGGGACAAAATCTCAGATTAAGGATTTGTCCTCTCTAGTGTGTTTCAAATTTGTTTTAAATCTAGATCTGTCAAATGCATTTTGTGAAAGAACAAAATGTTGGTTTTGTTAAGAAGTAAGGGTACCTCATTTGTGTGTCAAATTGCGGTCATCGTATTGGATGTCTTGTGATAACACGGTTGATACTTGTTAGGGATCGAAAAATTATGTGTTAAAAATGAGTGAGAAACGACTTATTGGCAGGAAAATTGATGTACATGTAGGACATTTCTGAACCCAGAAATACATATCAATGAGGATTGGCTTGATTCTAAATCACAGTCTTATTCTAGGTCAATTGCTGTTTAGTGAAGGATTTTAGTCCAGTAAATGGTTGTTCATCAATGATATAATCAGGAGTTACAGTACCTCTTAACTTATAATTAAATAAAAAAAACATCCTGCCCACTAAGTTTGAATTTGTACCACAAAAAAGTCCACAATGTGATGACCTCTCAAGGTGCCAGTATAAATAAAGGATGTTTACCCCCTTAAGATGATCCCTCAAAAGGAAAATATGAATAAGAATGAACTTGCTAGGCATGGAGGGTACAATGTGTGTTTATTTTGAAAAAAAGTCTCTTGTCATAAGCTAATCCTTTCACAGAGGATGTTGAGACCTCATGGATTAATCGGGTGTTCAAAAGCCTGTGTATTAAATTGTGAAGATTGAAATATAGGATATTTGATTAGTGATCACATCATTCCTATGGCAGAGGATATATATATATATGTAGTTCTGTGAAATATAAATTGACTATTGTGTTTCCCCTGTTGTGTCTGTACCCTCTATTATCTGTTCATGAACTATTGCTATGGACACTGTTTTGTTTGTGAATTGGGATTTCTGTGGCCAGATATATTTGTAGATGTAGTTTAAAACTCGCTCCTAAATACCTCAGCTAATAGGCTGACTGTCCACACTCTCCGTGCCTGGTAATGTGAAGTGCACAGACGATGGTATTTTGTCATTGGAGAGAAATTCTTATATATAGTTATTATATACATATATACATGTGTGTTGAAATATAACTGTTACAGTTAATTAGTGTCTTACATCATTAATTGAATGTTGGGTTTCAATCATTGGTTGATTCTCTTGTATTATATATGTAAAGACTGTCACTCTACTGTTTCTACAATTGACAAATCTGTAGAAAATTTAAATCGAACTCTTGTTTCTCATTTTCAGAGACCAATCTTTTTTCTTTTTGTAATTGTACATGGTTTATATGTATATTTTGTACATAGAGATATATATCCCTATAATCAGTGTGCTGTGTAGATGACTATTTAACAAGACTAATAGTCTTGATTATTTCCTTACTACAAAAGTTCTGTTTATTGATTATGAGTGCTGTTTAAAGGCTTTTGATTTCCTGGCCTTGGATCATTAGAAACGAGCATGTGTATATTTAATTATGTCTGGTATTTCAGTTTTTATCTGGACCTTCACATGTGCTTTGATATGCCATATTTATTCAAAACAAAACAACTATTGTCCTGAAAAAAATTGTGTCTTGCAAAACATGGTCAGCCGTTTTAATCAGGAATGAAGTAGTAGAAATCGTTAGTCCTAATATCAAAGGAAATAGCTTTAGGCACCCCATGGCTGTATATACATGTATGCTGCATATTAATAAATGGAAATAAACAGTCAATCAAGGAACGGGCCTAAGTTAAATTAAGCAAGTTTCCTCATAAATATGTCTCATTTTAAACACCTTTAGAAATAACCATTTTCATTGCCCATTAAATTCTAAGCAATGAAGCCTTAAGAACATTGGAGACATTGGAAAAATTACACTCTCATTTTACACATACGAGCAACAAATTTTTAAGAAAAGGTTATAGCATGGCCCATGCAGTTTGCATGTATTCAAAGTTTTTGGGGTGAAATGTATCATTCTAATGTGTATAAAATCATTTCAGTTGTGTTCTCAAAGTGGCTAAACATGATATTCAGGCAACATCAGTGTATACTTTTTAAAAAGTGCTATTAATGTGGATAACTCTGGACTTAAATTTAAGTCGGTTATAAATTTCCTTGTAAAATGTCCAGGTATAATATAAAATATTTATGAAGGGGAAAAAATGATGCATGATAATATAATGTAAAGCTGTTATAACTGAAACTCTATTGGTCAAGTGGTTGACAAGATTCCCCTACTCAATTTCAAAATTTGTCTCTAACAAAAATTAAATTCTGGAAAGATAGTGATCATTTAAACTCTTTGAATTTTTGTAATTTAGTAATAGATTTATTTTCTTAACACCAACGTGAAAAAACTCATCATTCACCAAGGTCCTAGAAAGGGCTGTCAGAAATCTACATTTTGTTCCTTGCAAGGGCTTGTTTCTTTACCAATATTATTCAAGCAAGATGAAGTGTCGAAACTGGACATTCAAGAAAAATCTACTAGTGTAAGCCTAACGCCAGAATATATATGCCACAAACGCTCAGCTGTTCTTTTGATAGAGCACTCATTTCATGAAGGGTTGTTTTGTTACCAAAAATTTTGTAATGGTCTTGATTAAAAATAATTACCGTTCCCCTATCATTTTCAATGCATCATAAAAACTGTGTCAAATGTTTGAGCAATAAATAAATGTCACACATAACGAATTATTTTCTGCCAAGAAATTCAGAGATTCATAGAAATAAAGCAAAAATAAATTTTCGGTTAGTTTTGCATGAAGGTAAAAAATCTGGAAAATTAATATCAGCTGATCCTTTGTGTTTTTGACAAGCTGTTGCTAAGATTGTTATGAATGGATCAAATTATCCTTTGTTTACAAGTATTGTGTTAATGATTATAAGTTTTCAAACAGGTCCAAAGTAGGACAGTAGCAGTGAGGTGATTTCTTCTGCTATATGTATATTGTATTATGTGTTATAGAAGATATTCCAATGTACATATTCGCACTTGATTAAAGTGCATTGAATATTGTTCATATTTTGTCCCAATTGGTAACTTTACCCACTCTTTGTTTGATCGAATACAGCACTTCCCTAAACATTACTGCAGCTTGGTTTATTGACGATTGGCCCATGCAGATGTTATATCAATTGCCTGTAGTGAATGTGCACAACATTCATGCTGCATTTATAAGATGTCACTTACTTACAGTATCCATAGTTTTTTCAATTATACTATACAGATATGTGGAAAATGATCAGCACATTGCAATACCGGTAAGAGTTTAGTAAAGGGGAAGTAAACAAAAAAACTATATCATAGTCAAATTACAGACCATACTGAGTTGTTAACAAAACTGCTATTACTTTTTTTGCAGGATTTCTGGATTAAGCCATTTAAATTGAACTACTGGTAGTAAAATGTGTGGTGGACTGTTTGTGCCATGATTGATTTATTTGTTTCTTGCAGAAAAAAATACGCTGAATTACTAAAATGTTAACCCTAGCAAAGCAAAAACTACAAATTTGCAGAATAAAGTTATATATAATACACATTTACTTCAGTGAACTGATCAATACAACAAATGCAGCTTGAAATGTCCACCATACATTTGACTTACAGTAGTTCAGTTTAAGTGGAAAACAAGTAATCCTATTCCTATAAAAAATGTTCTGGCAGTGTAATAAAGTAACAACTTGATACTGTCTATAATTTGACTATGTCTTTGTTTTCGTTTCCTCCCACTGAAACATTTTCATTCTGGATCAGTTTGTGTATTAGACTTACAGCATAACTTTCCCACCTAAGTGTAGCAAATATAACCTTGATTTAAATTTTGATGGGTGTGTTAAGTTTATAACACTAACTCTCTTCTAATTTGAGTTGGATTTATGGCATAAAATTAATGTGGTTTTTTTTCTCATAAAGTAGCATTTGTAGATGTTGAAACTATTTTGGGAACGCTTTGTCTATATGCGCTTTATAAGGTATCATTAAAAAAACTTATCAGTAAAAACTGTTTGATATAAACTGAAGAATTTTCAGTTTGAAATGTATAACAGTGAAAATTTAAAATATTTTATCTGTATCATAAGGTTTTATGAAGCAGTTTTAATGTTGGAATTTTATTATATATCACAATATGAACGTTGTTGCGATGACATCAGTTAATGTGTTTGTTTAATATTGCCCGTTGAACGTTTTTAATGTATAATTTTTTTAATAAAAGAAACAAATTTGGCTAGAGTTGTCCAGAAGTAAACTGGCCCTTACAAGGGATTACACACAAACTGCTGTTCTCTATCATACCTTCCCCTTAGTAATGCCACAGTTGTACCGTTTATATCAATGATATAAAATATAATATACATATTTCTTGGCTCGCCAATCTTTGTTTTCTTTTTTACTGTCGTTTTCTTGCAAGCTGCTTATATAAACTAATCCGAGTGGCTCAGACCGTTTTCTGAAATTTTGATTATGCCCAACGGCGAAAAGCCAAAATATTACTTTTTGTCTCACGGAAAATGCCCCAAAGTTATCGTCTTGGCCCCTCGGACTACTTATAAACGCATAGCTCACGGCGGATACATTCTCAAGAGCGCAGTGGTTGGTACAAGCTCACTGCGCCTTGAGCTTGCATCTCTTGTCGTCGCGTTTTGTTTTCAGTGACGTAAAAGGTGGTTTCTTTCACACATTTGGATGGTTAGACGTAATAGGAGTGAAACAGCAGTGCTTATGGCTTAAAATCCATTTTCAAGGTTTCACCATCAGGAAGATTATATCTTTATAATGCTTTGTATAGCAGCATGAATCCGATCATTTGTCTTCTGAAAGTAAATGAAGCCTGAGGTATTTTTACATTTTATAAAAAACGAGTGTACTAAAAATGCATATGACTATAAAACAACAGATATCTATAAAAAAAAAATAATAATCCTGTCTATAGTTAAAAAACAAAGATGACATAATGCCAGTCATCTGGTTATCGTTTCCGCTATTGTTCGCCGGGAGCCGAGGTACAGACTCCCGATGATGATGATGGTCATCTAGGGTCAGTTTTAATTGCACCTTGCATTGTTATGGGGTAACCAATTCCCAAGTAATTGATATTTAGTCAAGTCTGAAGGGTTGAGTTTTGATGTTTCTTCTAGTCTGAACTCTTTAATATCTAGTATTAGGAACCCCTAAAAAAATCCACGAAGTACAAATACTTTGTCACCCGTAAGGATGCTTTCCTAAACAACCAGTGGTCGGTCTCGCTGTTTCCAAGCAGATGGCAGGCTACTGCGTGTCCTATTAGTGTTAACAGTGATTGAGATAATTTGTAACCTGTTGCTAATGACTACCACGTGTTATCAAAGAAATCGATCGTCTGCTTGCATGTCCAACATGTCGGATTGTCTGCAGACCAACTACCCAATGCTAAGAAACGAAATATACGGCGACAATGGGGCAGGTCAATTTTCTTTTCAAAATCTAATTGATAAAACCATCATAATATTTAACCATATTTAATTAACATAAAGTCTCTCGATCCCTTAAGATTTGTCGTCAGTTGTGGTACACTTCGTAGCTTCGGTTTTACGACGTGTGTGTCCGAATCTTAGCTTATTTATTTTTCTCTCTGAATCCCGCGAGTTTTTAGGTATACCACATTTTAACCTGATAGCATGTCACCATATAATTGAGAAACGGACATGACAGTAAGATACACAAAGATTTTTCTAATCACAGGTTCGTCAAATCCAAGTGGCGCAGTGGTCAAGAGCGCACACTTTTAGAGTGAACGCTCGTGATCCATATGCAGATCCCCCTCCCACTTCGCGAGTTCAAGCACTCGCTCGGTCTGTATGTGGGTTGGTCCGCCTGTCAGCTACCAGTGGAAGGTTGTGGGTTTTCTGCGTTCTACCCAGTTTTCCTCCCACAATAAAGCTGGTCAATGATCTGCAAATGGGACATATTGTCCTGTTGATCTAACATTGAAAAATAAACAATTAACAAGAAAAAAGCACCTGGCGTAATTTGTTCTGGGAGTGAACAAAAATGGCAGTCTTGCTGAAGATGCAACATTGTGAATGGTTTTGACAAAGGTTGAAAAACAATCCTTCTTAAAACAAAATGTTATGCTTCGAAACTCCCAAATGTTCAGGGTTTTTTTTTGTTCCTTCTTTTTCTGCAAACTGGTATGTTTCATCCCTTTATAGTTAATGTAAACAATTTTTGTATGGATATATGTTATCTAAATGTATGTTGGCAGTTGGCAGTTTAGAGAGAGCAAAAACTGTCAGATATGTGTTTAAATGGCTTATAGTCCATTTAAAATTGTTCCGTGAAGCAGCTGCCTTTTCTATAGTGTATGTTCTTGAGATTAGTGTACTAAATATATGTTCACTGATGCCAGTCTTTGCTAAGAAATACCCGCTTGGTAATCTGACAAAACGTTTCTGAGCCAAAGTGACAAACACAGGCGACAAAGCCCTGGTCGGACTTCTCAGACAGCGATGACGTCAATGGAAAATAGTAATTGCATTAGACGTATCGAAGGACAAAAGCGGTAGAAACAAACTTCGTGTATAAACATATTTTTGCAAGGATACTTAACGTGTTGTGTAAGGCATAGTTGTGGGTACTGTCGTCAACCTGACATCATCTGCTAATTACATTTTTTACATCGTAGTATCAGCTAAAACAATTAGTCAATAATGGTGACGCGGGAAAGCAACATTGTATAACTATTCCTCCGAATAAAAACATGACTAAGATGGATTTTCAACTTCTGGGTATATTGATAAGCAGAAGTTGAAAACCCATCGCTTCCTAATGCCCCTTAGCTCAGAGCAAGGGGGCTAAGCTCAGAGCAACTGTTGAGCCAAAAAAAAATTAACATCATAAATTGGTTAAAGTCCTTCTTGCTTATTAAATTGAATGGTGTGGTTTTTTTTTTTTTGCTTTTTTTGGTACTATTTTTCTTATTGTAGTGTGGGGTAGAGAGGTGTCGCTGGACATCCTTACTTAAGATTTCCATACATTTTAATGAGTACTGTCACTGTTATACTGAACGCGGTCGACCAAACAGTAGGCGATGTTCAGTGAAAATAGCTTGCTCAAAATAGAACTGACTATTGTCTGCTCTGTACGATTTACACCATTACTTTAATAACAAAAGGTATAGAGTTAATACTGACCAGTAGCGCATATATAGAGACAACATGGCACCACCAATTAGTGATTCCTGCTTGGACACGGACTGTCAAAAGTTGGATTCTAAATGGGTTTAGGAATGTCTGATCAAATTGCTTTGCTTTGAAAATTCGCCCAGTTAATGTGTTCACAATAACATTAAAAGACTATTAAATCAGTCGCCTATAACGTCACAATATGTTTTGTCAAGAGATAATGTTTGTCGGAACTCGAGATGTATGGACTGAAATCACGTATTTGGCAAATAATAAAACAAACATTGCATTTTACATTAGGAATATAACTAACTGGGAATGTCAGGTAATACATATTTTCTTTCTATATATGTCAGAACCAATTTCGAAATAACTGAACTAGTAATAAGATGTGTAGATAATATCTAAATAAAAAGAATGCCACTTTAGTGGCCCAGTGGCTGCGTGCAGAAGAAGGATTCTATGGTCGATTTGATGGAAAAAAATGTTCTGAAAGCCTCGGTATATATATAGAGCAATCAGTATAGAGCGCTCGCCCCGCTTTCCAGAGTTTTCCGGGGGCGATACCCGTCATTGGAGGCAAGCACAATTTCCCTAACTACATTTATAAATGTATATAAGTATATCATCGAGTAACGAACGTCATGATAAACAGAAAGTGTAGCTGTCCACCTCGTTTGCCTAATTAACGTGTGGCTGGCAGCATACTCTTTTTATCTATTTCACTATTACAAAACTATCATCTCGACTTATATCTCAGGCCTGTATATCTACCTTCGATTCTTTTCCGTTCCAAGTCTATGTAAACGGTTTCATAATTTATCGGTATAAATATAAGATTGATATACACAAGGATATAGAGCAAATTCCGCAAAGCTGAACTAGACATATCCTAACTTAACTCCTGTCGAGATAACAAGCTTTTCCCTTAATTTAGTCTAGAAGATGATACAATAAAGTGTCGAAACGTTGAGTAAAAGGGATCATTCTGTGTTCGGAATTACACTAGTTTAGTGTATATTTCACAAAACTCATCAGTGAAACTACAGACTTATGTATATAAGGTTGATCTTGATAAAATTTGGACTATATAATAAGAAGTCAGGAATTCAAAAAAACAAAATTGGAATTAAACAATTGTTAACGCCGTGTTGTCCTTTAAAGCTGATCTCATGTACACTCTGTAAACATACATATAGACAGATAACATTTAATGTCCAAAAATAAAGAAATGTACTATCAACATAGGTTTCATTATAGTTTATATAATTCACAGTAATAAATCATTATTTCTTATCCGCACTAAAACAAATTAAGACAGATCTACAGTAGATTTATTGAAAGTTCTCAATTTAATTAATGTCCTTTAATAAATGCAATTTAATATATAGTCAGTAAATTAATACTGTCATTTTAAAAAAACACAGCTATCGTTTCGAGAAAGAATTAAATCGCGATCTAAGCAGTCCGTCGTGACTAAGCAAGAAGCAAATAAAGGTCTATATCTTTTGGTTTCCTAAACCCGGGAAAAGTATTTGAGCTCAAGAAAATTAGTATGGCAAATTTTGTTTGTTATAATTGGTTTCTTGTTCAAGTACCACATGCGACTAGTGTAGAAAAGGTGGCATTTGTATAAGTCTCCATGTCTCGGAATGTTGTATAGGGTTATACAGGTATACATATATAGGAAGAAACATCTCTGCTTCCGTGCATTGACAATCGTGCCTGTTTAACATATATAGCCTGGCCTCATAATGGTATATAGCTGAAATCTTGTCGATTGTACAGTTGTATATACAACTCTTATATGCTAAAAATAGCTGACCCCAAGGTTTTACAAGAACTCGGGCGACCTGGCACAATGCCTGGTTAACGTGACCTATCTGCTATATAGACAATGTAGAGTCGTTTATAAATATTCCCGTGTTGTACACTTGTCAGTACATCTATATGGTTTGCTGTGAACATTGGGTTATAACGTATATGTGGTCATCTCCGCTTTTCATGCGATCGGTCGTGATAGCTGCATGGAAGTTATAACAGCATTGTGCTGGGGGCTTATCAGACACTAATGCCATATCGCAGATGACACAGCCTATCTAACACATGGTACTATCTATTTAGTATGTCGTATCTTCTGGGGTCTATTTGTTCAGTGTATTATAGATGCAATCTATAGACGCTAATAAAAGAAGCTAGCGGCAATAACTTTTAATAATAGTTTGAGAAATGAGCACACTCATGCAGCGTCCATATACACTATATATATTTTTGTATAAATGTATATATAGTACTGAGGGAAGTTATAATAGACGTGTTCGATTCTCTGCGAATCGAATAGAACCGGGACGATGCGACTCGACTTTCCGTTGCAAATGTAACCGCAAATGTTGATAGGTAGGCTTACTCGGTGGTACGAAGCGTCGTTCGCATAGAAGCAAATCGTTACGATTTCTTTCTCAAATTCCAGCGATTTTTTTTTATCGATTTATTGAGCGATTTATTCTACTTATTACAAATCATTGAGAATTTTTACGAATTGAACGAAACTCGACCATGACCAGGCAGCTCATGCATTGGTTGTGTTGTCTTGTACTGTATAACTTTACACACTTTGTCTTTTTGCACTATGTTTTGCCGCCTGCTAGCTCTTTTTATATTTTTCTATCTTGTGATTGTTAGTTTTTGTCATGAATTGGCGTCGAGGGTGGGTTTCTCATATTGGACAGACATTCGAAAAGGTTGGTTTACTTATGGCAAGAATTTAATAAAAACACCTTTTATGCATTTTTCAAGTCACCTTTATGTACAGACATTATCAAGTATAAGGATGCAAATATCTGTATAGTTACGTCCCATGATAAATAACCAGAAGTGTGAATTCATAAAAGTCTTGCCGGATATGTTTCATCACCATAAAAAAAAGTCCATTATTTTAGTTTGTATGTGATGATGGCAATATTATATACGCAAAACACAATATATATAAAATGTATATATATCTATGACTTTTCGTGTGACTTATCCAGTTAACTCTATTGTGCTTACCTTAGCCATGAGCCCAGCAGAACTATAATACTGTTCATTTACCGATACAGATTTCAAATACTCTTTAAATATGGCGAGACATAGCCCGAATTCCTGTCATTTTGTCCCATTGCTCTACAGGTCATCTTATAGTGGCAAATATATTTTTCTATAAATAAATATGTAGGCCTATACCTCAATTTGCCATTATAACATGGTCAATATAAACTCAAGAAATTCTGGGCTGTAGACATTAATACGGAATTAATGTATTGACAGCTGAAATCCAAAGCTTCGCACCACAGTTATTTAATGTGAAGTTTTTGAAGAAAGCCCCATATTGATGTGTATATTCGCAGTTACCTGTCCACCTGTCAATAGCAAAGTAGTCTCTCATGATAGAGCTGTTACCTAACGCTAGCCAAATCTGATTTCATATCACTTGCTAACATTGTGTCAAGCAGGTGGGTTTGTTACGTTGGGTTACCATGGATACACAAGAAACATCGGCGGGTCTCAGCATCTTCCATAATAAATCTCTTAACCATTTACACTGGATAAATTGAGTTTTTTTTTTGGTTTTTTTTTAAAGTCACGAAGATAGCTATCAAATATCCTTGTAGTATATGGGGCTGATTGGTATAGGTAAATGAGCTTGACACATCTAGCTGACTAAGACTGCTGATTGGTGTGAACAGATTTCTCTGGGAATTTGTCTTAGTCCACACTGATTTTAGTGTATTTACGGTATTATTCATCTGTACAATGCTATTAGCGGATATACGATCTATTAACACCAAGTTTCAATGAGACTGACATAACAACCTCGATTAGAAAGATATTTTAGTTCAGTCTTTCAGTCTTGACCATTGCCGGGAATAACCTACGTATACATGTAAATCACTTAAAGACGTATTCTGCCAAACTTTACCATTATATTTGGCAATTATTGTTTGTTTGATTTGGGTTGTTACGCAGCTTTTACGCTGACCGTATTGTTGTTTCAGTCTTATTACGGCGTGCCAGTCCAATGAGTGAAGGAAACCACCATCAACAACACATGCAATAAACAAACAACATGGATGGGACTTCACAAAGCCAATCGACTTCCGGATACGCCCCTTAGCTCAACCAATTTGCAATCCAAGTGCCTCCTCTAATTTTTTGTAAAATGACCCTATGCGTTCTTCCAATTTAATACTATAGTTTGTTTAGTCTATGTTGAAAAAGTTTTTCTTTTGCAATGTTTACGTAAAAAACTATGTCCCCCAATTGTCAAACACTTCTAATTTAACCAACCTTTTTCCTATGATTAAATCGGAAAGAGTTTGGTCATTTTGCTGTGCGTATCGAACAACATATATCATCTTAGTCAAACATTGTTTATCAGGCCATGGCGTATAGTTTAAGTTCTATACAGTAACAATATCAACGTGTTTTACACCGCATACTTAGCTCATTGTAATTATATAAATATTTACGCCGTCTTAGCGAAAAGTTATGTTGAAAGGACCAGAACAAATTCTTGTAATTAATAGATAATGTCTTCTAATTGTTTGGTATCAAAACGATAAAGCGATCTCTCGTCATCATCAATCAGTCAACAGCTTACCAGCCCTTGTACCATCGCATCAAATTAAACGTTGCATGTATTTTGATATTCTAATTTGGTCCTAGATCCAGACCCAATTTTAAAAAAATACAAAATACACTTTTAAGGCAAACCGGAGACAACGGAAACGCGACATCTATCAGCTGTCTATATATCTTGTAGTAAACACGCGATATATTCCGCGAGTTGTTAATGAGTACTACTAGATCTAGTTTGTCGATGAAACCCATTCTCGATTATATTACTAATGAGTACACATGTTCTAATGACAGGTCGTCCTTTCGTCGTACATTAACTTCAAGCTATAGCGACAGAACTATATCTCTCGTTTTTTTATTTATTAATTTCTGATATTATCGGACGGAGAGTGACCGCAATGCTTGAGTTAACTGTCGCTTCTCATCGTCAAGGCGAAAACTTGTCCATACCTCTGAACTCAAAATTCCTCTAATTATATATTCGGGATTTAACAAAACTCGTATACTTTTTTGGTGAAAACTATATTTAGACCCCTTTTGCAGGGGAAGATAGTTTGCTCAAGCATCACTACTGTCACTCATTTAAATTTAAACAAAATTATTAAATATCGTAGGAGAAATATATACTTCTGTCACTAAAATAAGTTAAGGCCTTATTGAACGTTGCATTTGATCTTTTAAAGCGAATATGTTGTTACGATAGCTTAAACCAAACTAACTGAAATATGTAGCCCATATATTGTTGGCAGAAATCTATAATATTAAACGGTAATTTAAAGAAGGGGTGCGGTTGGTTGGGTGGGAGCCTCCTTTGCCTTATTGCTCTCCGAGCTAAGGGGCACAGGGTGCCGATTTGTTGTGGTGTCCTATTTTGTTAATGTTATGTAAATGCTTTGCCCTTGCCTTGCGCGTTGCCAGCTTCGTTTACGGTGGTTTCCTTCACCGATTGGGCTGGCACACCGCCAGGTGGTACTCTATTGGCCTCCCCGCGTGCAGTGCTCTCTTATCTTACGGGCATCAGAAGCCGTCCTGTTTTGTGTCCCAAGATTCTTCTTGTTGTTGTTGCCAGTGACGCAAGGAATATATATTTTTCTACACGCATTAGGAAAGTAAGCTGCCGTAAGAGGGAATGACCCCAGGTTCGGGGGAAAACCACATTAAAGAAAAACAACATTGAGCTCCCGGCACAGTTCTCGGCTTAATTTTGGGGCCGCGACGTGGCTTAGTTTTTTAGGCGCTTTTTCTTGTTAGTGATCGTAATAAATACAAACCTTCCAGATTTTTCTATGTTAGTGATCCTATAAACAAACCTTCCAGACTCTACTTTAGTTAGTGGTCCTATAAACAAACCTTCCAGACTCTACTCTTGTTAGGGATCCTAAAAACAAACCTTCCAGACTCTACTTAGTTAGTGATCCTATAAACAAACCTTCCAGACTCTACTGTAGTTAGTGATCCTATAAACAAACCTTCCAGACTCTACTGTTGTTAGTGATCCTATAAACAAACCTTCCAGACTCTTATCTAGTTAGTGATCCTATAAACAAACCTTTCAGACTCTACTTAGTTAGTGATCCTATAAACAAACCTTCCAGACTCTACTGTAGTTAGGGATCCTAAAAACAAACCT